>CM009721.1:23453253-23508639 GCA_003047355.2 Amphiprion percula
ACAAGATTTTTCGAACATGTTGATAAAACATGCCGTATGATGAAATAATGTCGCAGGGCGTGAAAACACTCCAGAAAGGTTTTCTGTGCAAAAAAAATCATCATGAATTTTGTCGACAAAAAACGCCTTACTATACTATGTCGAAAAAAAACGACATTTTTCGACCATGTTGTAAAAACGTGCCGTATGATGAAATAATGTAAAGAAGAGCGTGAAAAACACTCCAGGAAGGTTTTCTGTGCAAAAAAAATCATCATGAATTTTGGCGCCAAAAAAACGCCTTACTATACTATGTCGAAAAAAAACGAGATTTTTCGAACATGTTGTAAAAACGTGCCGTATGATGAAATAATGTAAGAGAGAGCGTGAAAAACACTCCAGGAAGGTTTTCTGTGCAAAAAAAATCATCATGAATTTTGGCGCCAAAAAAACGCCTTACTATAACTATGTCGAAAAAAACGAGATTTTTCGAACATGTTGTAAAACGTCCCATATGATGAAATAATGTAAGAAGAGCGTGAAAACACTCCACACAGGTTTTCTGTGCAAAAAAAATCATCATGAATTTTGGCGCCAAAAAAACGCCTTACTATACTATGTCGAAAAAAAACAAGATTTTTTCGACATGTTGAAAAACGTGCCGTATGATGAAATAATGTACAGCAGGGCGTGAAAAACACTCCAGAAAGGTTTTCTGTAAAAAAAATCATCATGAATTTTGGCGCAAAAAACGCCTTACTATACTATGTCGAAAAAAACGAATTTTTCGAACATGTTGTAAAAACGTGCCGTATGATGAAATAATGTAAAGAAGAGCGTGAAAACACTGCAGAAGGTTTTCTGTGCAAAAAAAATCATCATGAATTTTGGCGCCAAAAAAACGCCTTACTATACTATGTCAAAAAAACCGACATTTTTCGAACATGTTGCAAAAACGTGCCGTATGATGAAATAATGTAAAGAGAGCGTGAAAAACACTCCAGGAAGGTTTTCTGTGCAAAAAAAATCATCATGAATTTTGGCGCCAAAAAAACGCCTTACTATACTATGTCGAAAAAAAACGAGATTTTTCGAACATGTTGTAAAAACGTGCCATATGATGAAATAATGTAAAGAAGAGCGTGAAAACACTCACAAGGTTTTCTGTGCAAAAAAAATCATCATGAATTTTGGCCCAAAAAAAACGCCTTACTATACTATGTCGAAAAAACAAGATTTTTCGAACATGTTGCAAAAAGTGCCGTATGATGAAATAATGTAGCAGGGCGTGAAAAACACTGCAGAAAGGTTTTCTGTTCAAAAAAATCATCATGATTTTGGCGCCAAAAAAACGCCCTTACTATACTATGTCGAAAAAAACGAATTTTTCGAACATGTTGTAAAAATGTGACCGTATGATGAATAATGTAAAGAAGAGCGTGAAAAACACTCCACGAAAGGTTTTCTGTGCAAAAAAAAATCATCATGAATTTTGGCGAAAAAAAAGCCTTACTATACTATGTCGAAAAAAAAGACATTTTTCGAACATGTTGTAAAAACGTGCCATATGATGAAATAATTAAAGAAGAGCGTGAAAAACACTCCAGGAAGGTTTTCTGTGAAAAAAATCATCATGAATTTTGGCCCAAAAAAACGCCTTACCTATACTATGTCGAAAAAAACGAGATTTTTCGAACATGTTGTAAAAACTCCATATGATGAAATAATGTAAAGAAGAGCGTGAAAAACACTCACGAAGGTTTTCTGTACAAAAAAAATCATTCATGAATTTTGGCGCAAAAAAACGCCTTACTATACTATGTCGAAAAAAAACCGAGATTTTTCGAACATGTTGAAAAACGTGCCGTATGATGAATAATGTAAAGAGAGCGTGAAAACACTGCAGAAAGGTTTTCTGTTCAAAAAAAATCATCAATGAATTTTTGGCGCCAAAAAAGCCTTACTATACTATGTCGAAAAAAACGAGATTTTTCGAACATGTTGTAAAAACATGCCTATGATGAAAATAATGTAAAGAGAGCGTGAAAACCCCACAAGGTTTTCTGTGCAAAAAAAAAATCATCATGAATTTTGTCCGACAAAAAACGCCTTACTATACTATGTCGAAAAAAACGAGATTTTTCGAACATGTTGTAAAAACGTGCCATATGATGAAATAAGTAAAAGAGCGTGAAAACACTCAGGAAGGTTTCTGTGCAAAAAAAATCATCATGAATTTTGGCGCCAAAAAAAACGCCTACTATACTATGTTCGAAAAAAAAACGAATTTTTCGAACATGTTGTAAAAACGTGCCTATGATGAAATAATGTAAAGAGAGCGTGAAAAACACTCCAGAAAGGTTTTCTGTGCAAAAAAATCATCATGAATTTTGGCGCCAAAAAAAACGCCTTACTATACTATGTCGAAAAAAAAACGAGATTTTTCGAACATGTTGTAAAAACGTGCCTAATGATGAAATAATGTAAAGAGAGCGTGAAAAACACTCCAGAAGGTTTTCTGTGCAAAAAAAATCATCATGAATTTTGGCGCCAAAAAAGCCTTACTATACTATGTCGAAAAAAAACAAGATTTTTCGAACATGTTGTAAAAACGTGCCTATGATGAAATAATGTAAGGGGCGTGAAAAACACTCAGAAAGGTTTTCTGTGCAAAAAAAATCATCATGAATTTGTGCGCAAAAAAAACGCCTTACTATACTATGTCGAAAAAAAAAGAATTTTTCGAACATGTTGATAAAACGTGCCGTATGATGAAATAATGTAAAGAGGCGTGAAAAACACTGCAGAAAAGGTTTTCTGTTCAAAAAAAATCATGCATGAATTTTGGCGCCAAAAAAAACGCCTTACTATACTATGTCGAAAAAAAACGAATTTTTCGAACATGTTGTAAAAACGTGCCTATGATGAAATAATGTAAAGAAGAGCGTGAAAAACACTCCAAAAGGTTTTCTGTCAAAAAAAATCATCATGAATTTTGGCGCCAAAAAAAACGCCTTACTATAACTATGTCGAAAAAAAAACGAGATTTTTCGAACATGTTGAAAACGTGCCATATGATGAAATAATGTAAAAAGAGCGTGAAAAACACTCCAGAGGTTTTCTGTCAAAAAAAATCATCATGAATTTTGGCGCCAAAAAAAAGCCTGTACTATACTATGTCGAAAAAAACGAATTTTTCGAACATGTTGAAAAACGTGCCGATATGATGAAATAATGTAAAAAGGCGTGAAAAACACTCCAGAAGGTTTTCTGTCAAAAAAAATCATCATGATTTTTGGGCCAAAAAAACGCCTTACTATACTATGTCGAAAAAAAAACGAGATTTTTCGAACATGTTGTAAAAACGTGCCATATGATGAAATAATGTAAAGAAGAGCGTGAAAACACTCCAGAAGGTTTTCTGTGCAAAAAAAATCATCATGAATTTTGGCGCCAAAAAAAGCCTTACTATACTATGTCGAAAAAAAACGAGATTTTTCGAACATGTTGTAAAAACGTGCCATATGATGAAATAATGTAAAGAGAGCGTGAAAAACACTCAGAAGGTTTTCTGTCAAAAAAAAATCATCATGAATTTTGGCGCCAAAAAACGCCTTACTATACTTATGTCGAAAAAAGATTTTTCGAACATGTTGAAAAAACGTGCCTATGATGAAATAATGTAAGAAGAGAGCGTGAAAAACACTCCAGAAGGTTTTCTGTGCAAAAAAAATCATCATGAATTTTGCGCCAAAAAAACGCCTTACTATACTATGTCGAAAAAAACGATTTTTCGAACATGTTGAAAAACGTGCCTATGATGAAATAATGTAAAGAAGGCGTGAAAAACACTCCAGAAGGGTTTTCTGTTCAAAAAAAATCATCATGAATTTTGGCGCCAAAAAAAACGCCTTACTATACTATGTGAAAAAAACGAATTTTTCGAACATGTTGTAAAAAACGTGCCTATGATGAAATAATGTAAAGAGGCGTGAAAAACACTCCAGAAGGTTTTCTGTGCAAAAAAAATCATCATGAATTTTGGCGCAAAAAAAAACGCCTTACTATACTATGTCGAAAAAAACGAGATTTTTCGAACATGTTGTAAAAAACGTCCGCATATGATGAAATAATGTAAAGAAGAGCGTGAAAAACACTCCAGAAGGTTTTTCTGTCAAAAAAAATCATCATGAATTTTTGGCGCCAAAAAACGCCTTACTATACTATGTCGAAAAAAACGAATTTTTCGCAATGTTGTAAAAACGTGCCTATGATGAATAATGTAAAGAAGAGCGTGAAAACACTCCAGAAGGTTTTCTGTGCAAAAAAAATCATCATGAATTTTGGCGCCAAAAAAACGCCTTACTATACTATGTCGAAAAAAAACGAGAATTTTTCGAACATGTTGTAAAAACGTGCCATATGATGAAATAATGTAAAGAAGAGCGTGAAAAAACACTCCAGAAGGTTTTTGTCAAAAAAAATCATCATGAATTTTGGCGCCAAAAAAACGCCTTACTATACTATGTCGAAAAAAAACGACATTTTTCGAACATGTTGTAAAAAAACGTGCCGTATGATGAAATAATGTAAAGAAGAGGCGTGAAAACACTCAAGAAAGGTTTTCTGTCAAAAAAAATCATCATGAATTTTGGCGCCAAAAAACGCCTTACTATACTATGTCGAAAAAAAACGAGATTTTTCGAACATGTTGTAAAAAACTGCCTATGATGAAATAATGTAAGAAGAGCGTAAAAACACTCCAGAAGTTTTCTGTCAAAAAAAATATCATGAATTTTGGCGCCAAAAAAAGCCTTACTATACTATGTCGAAAAAAAAACGAATTTTTCGAACATGTTGTAAAAACGTGCCATATGATGAAATAATGTAAAGAAGAGCGTGAAAAACACTCCAAAAGGTTTTCTGTCAAAAAAAATCATCATGAATTTTGGCGCCAAAAAAACGCCTTACTATACTATGTCGAAAAAAACAAGAATTTTTCGAACATGTTGAAAAACGTGCCGTATGATGAAATAATGTAAGAGGGCGTGAAAAACACTCAGAAAGGTTTCTGTTGCAAAAAAAATCATCATAATTTTGGCGCCAAAAAAACGCCTTACTATACTATGTCGAAAAAAAAACGAGATTTTTCGAACATGTTGTAAAACATGCCTATGATGAAATAATGTAGAAGGGCGTGAAAAACACTCCACAAAAGGTTTTCTGTCAAAAAAAAAATCATCATGAATTTTGTGACAAAAAACGCCTTACTATACTATGTCGAAAAAAAACGAATTTTTCGAACATGTTGAAAAACTGCCGTATGATGAAATAATGTAAGAAGAGCGTGAAAAACACTCCAGAAGGTTTTCTGTGCAAAAAAAATCATCATGAATTTTGGCGCCAAAAAAAACGCCTTACTATACTATGTCGAAAAAAAACGAGATTTTTCGAACATGTTGTAAAAACGTGCCATATGATGAATAAGTAAAAAAGAGCGTGAAAAACACTCCGAAGGTTTTCTGTGCAAAAAAAAATCATCATGAATTTTGGCGCCAAAAAACGCCTACTATACTATGTCGAAAAAAACGAATTTTTCGACATGTTAAAAAACGTGCCTATGATGAAATAATGTAAAAGAAGAGCGTGAAAAACACTCCAGGAAGGTTTTTCGTGCAAAAAAAATCATCATGAATTTTGGCGCAAAAAAAACGCCTTACTATACTATGTCGAAAAAAAAAAAGATTTTTCGAACATGTTGAAAAAACGTGCCTATGATGAAATAATGTAGAAGGAGCGTGAAAAACACTCAGAAAGGTTTTCTGTAAAAAAATCATCATGAATTTTGGCGCCAAAAAAACGCCTTACTATACTATGTCGAAAAAAACCGAGATTTTTCGAACATGTTGTAAAAACATGCCTATGATGAAATAATGTAAGAGAGGCGTGAAAAACACTACCACAAAGTTTTCTGTGCAAAAAAAATCATCATGAATTTTGGCCAAAAAAACGCCTTACTATACTATGTCGAAAAAACCGAATTTTTCGAACATGTTGTAAAAAGTGCCATATGATGAAATATGTAAAAAGAGCGTGAAAACACTCCACGAAGGTTTTCTGTGCAAAAAAAAATCATCATGAATTTTGGCGCAAAAAACGCCTTACTATACTATGTCGAAAAAAACCGAATTTTTTCGAACATGTTGTAAAAACGCCATATGAATGAATAATGTAAAGAAGAGCGTGAAAAACACTCCAGAAAGGTTTTCTGTCAAAAAAAATCATCATGAATTTTGGGCGCCAAAAAAAAACGCCTTACTATACTATGTCGAAAAAACACGAATTTTTCGAAATGTTGTAAAAGTGCCATATGATGAAATAATGTAAAGAAGAGCGTGAAAACACTCCAGAGGTTTTCTGTGCAAAAAAAATATCATGAATTTTGGCGCCAAAAAACCCTTACTATACTATGTCGAAAAAACGAATTTTTCGAACATGTTGTAAAACGTCCTATGATGAAATAATGTAAAGAAGACGTGAAAACACTCCAGAAAGGTTTTCTGTCAAAAAAAATCATCATGAATTTTGGCGCCAAAAAAACGCCTTACTATACTATGTCGAAAAAAAACGACGCATGTTGTAAAAAGTGCCATATGATGAAATAATGTAAAGAAGGCGTGAAAACACTCCAGAAGGTTTTCTGTGCAAAAAAAATCATCATGAATTTTGGCGCAAAAAAAAACGCCTTACTATACTATGTCGAAAAAAAAAAGAATTTTTCGAACATGTTGTAAAAACGTGCCTATGATGAAATAATGTAAAGAGGCGTGAAAAACACTCAGAAAGGTTTTCTGTCAAAAAAAATCATCATGAATTTTGGCGCCAAAAAAACGCCTTACTATACTATGTCGAAAAAAAACGAAGATTTTTCGAACATGTTGTAAAAACGTGCCCATATGATGAAATAATGTAAAGAAGAGCGCTGAAAAACACTCCAAAGGTTTTCTGTTCAAAAAAAATCATCATGAATTTTGGCGCAAAAAAAAACGCCTTACTATACTATGTCGAAAAAAAACAGATTTTTCGAACATGTTGAAAACGTGCCGTATGATGAAATAATGTAGAGGGCGTGAAAACACTGCAGAAAGGTTTTCTGTAAAAAAAAATCATCATGAATTTTGGCGCCAAAAAAAACGCCTTACTATACTATGTCGAAAAAACGAGATTTTCGAACATGTTGTAAAAAACTGCCGTATGATGAAATAATGTAAAAGAGAGGCGTGAAAAACACTCCAGAAAGGTTTTCTGTCAAAAAAATCATCATGAATTTTGGCGCAAAAAAACGCCTTACTATACTATGTCGAAAAAAAAACGAATTTTTCGAACATGTTGTAAAAACGCCATATGATGAAATAATGTAAAGAGGAGCGTGAAAAACACTCCAGAAGGTTTTCTGTAAAAAAAAAATCATCATGAATTTTGGCGCCAAAAAAACGCCTTACTATACTATGTCGAAAAAAAAGAATTTTTCAACATGTTGTAAAAGTGCCATATGATGAAATAATGTAAAAAGAGCGTGAAAAACACTCCAGAAAGGTTTTCTGTCAAAAAAATCATCATGAATTTGGCGCAAAAAACGCCTTACTATACTATGTCGAAAAACGATTTTTTTCGAACATGTTGTAAAAACGCCCATATGAAAATAATGTAAAGAAGGCGTGAAAACACTCCAGAAAGGTTTTCTGTTCAAAAAAAATCATCATGAATTTTGGGCCAAAAAACGCCTTACTATACTATGTCGAAAAAAAGACAATTTTTTCGACATGTTGTAAAAACGTGCCATATGATGAAATAAGGTAAAGAAGCGCGTGAAAAAACCTCAGAAGGTTTTCTGTGCAAAAAAACATCCATGAATTTTTGGCGCCAAAAAAACCCTTCTATACTATGTCGAAAAAAAACGAATTTTTCGAACATGTTGTAAAAACGTCCATATGATGAAATAATGTAAGAAGAGAGCGTGAAAAACACTCAGAAGGTTTTCTGTCAAAAAAAATCATCATGAATTTTGGCGCCAAAAAAACGCCTTACTATACTATGTCGAAAAAAAACGAAGATTTTTCGAACATGTTGTAAAGTGCCTATATGATGAAATAATGTAAGAAGAGCGTGAAAACACTCCAAGAAGGTTTTCTGTGCAAAAAAAACATCATGAATTTTGGCGCAAAAAAAAAACGCCTACTATACTATGTCGAAAAAAAAAGACATTTTTCGAACATGTTGTAAAAAACGTGCCTATTGATGAAAAAATGTAAAGAGAGCGTGAAAAACACTCAGAAAGGTTTTCTGTGCAAAAAAAATCATCATGAATTTTGGCGCCAAAACGCCTTACTATACTATGTCGAAAAAAACGAGATTTTTCGAACATGTTGTAAAAACGTCCATATGATGAAATAATGTAAAGAAGAGCGTGAAAACACTCCAAGAGGTTTTCTGTGCAAAAAAAAATCATCATGAATTTTGGCGCCAAAAAAACGCCTTACTATATACTATGTCGAAAAAAAACAAGATTTTTCGAACATGTTGCAAAAACGTGCCGTATGATGAATAATGTACAGCAGGGCGTGAAAAACACTGCAGAAAGGTTTTCTGTTAAAAAAAAAAATCATCATGAATTTTGGCGCCAAAAAAACGCCTTACTATACTATGTCGAAAAAAAACGAGATTTTTCGAACATGTTGTAAAAACGTAGCCATATGATGAAATAATGTAAAGAAGAGCGTGAAAAACACTCCAGAAAGGTTTCTGTGCAAAAAAAATCTCATGAATTTTGGCGCACAAAAAACGCCTTACTATACATGTCGAAAAAAAACAGAATTTTTCGAACATGTTGAAAAAACGTCCATATGATGAAATAATGTACAGCAGGGCGTGAAAAAACACTCCAGAAGTTTTCTGTGAAAAAAAAAATCATCATGAATTTTGGCGCCAAAAAAACGCCCTTACTATACTATGTCGAAAAAAAAACGAATTTTTCAACATGTTGTAAAACGTGCCATTGATGAATAATGTAAAGAAGAGCCGTGAAAAACACTACCAAGGTTTTCTGTGCAAAAAAAATCATCATGAATTTTGGCCCAAAGAAAACGCCTTACTATACTATGTGAAAAAAACGAGAATTTTTCGAACATGTTGTTAAAAAACATGCCATATGATGAAATAATGTAAAGAGCAGGCGTGAAAACACTCCAGAAAGGTTTTCTGTGCAAAAAAATCATCATGAATTTTGGCACTGCAAAAAAACGCTACTAATACTATGTCGAAAAAAACATGACATTTCAACATGTTGTAAACGTGCCGTATGATGAAATAATGTAAAGAAAAAAAAGAGCGTTAGAGATAGGAGGAGAGAGGATGAAGACGGGATAATGGGAATGGCCAAATGTTGATGAAAATATTAGCTTTTTCTTTTTAGCTTTGTGAGTGCATTCGACTAAGAATGCTTGAGGCCACTGTATGTCTTTGATTATGTTATCTGATGAATGATGGTGTAGCAAATAGAGCTGAGACTTTATTTCTGTCGTACCAACAGACTTTACATCACCTGCCTTTATACTGCCTCCTATACGACTCTTTCAATAATTAAACTGTTCACCTTATCTGCATCAAAAGCTAGATTTATTTTTGGTATGACCATAGCAACACTGTAAAGTGACTGCTATCACTCTGGGAAGTACAGTTTTGATATTAACATCATTGATTGGAACAAAGCCATCTCGTTTCCATGACATCTGATGATATTTTTGTGATCCATCTGCAAACACATCATTGTTTCATTCTACAATCAAAATGCAATATCACTCAAATGTCAATCAGTTTCAAACTGTATCATCTTGCAATAACTTAATTACTTCTAAGTTGAACAGTAGAGTATTTTACTCTTATGTAAAATGAAAAACTAACAGCTTAAAATTGCGACATCAAAAATACAGACCCCACAGTAGAAACTGAATGCAACAAAGGTTTAGTTTTGATGACGGACTCAGTCTTCCTCGGCATGGAGGATACCGAATTTCTGTTGAGATGTTCTGTCATTCTTCAGAGGCTATTTTTTCTCAGCTGCTCTGTGATGAAGGGGTTGCGTTGCTCTGTCTTTCTTTTTCAAACACCCCGCAGGTGTTCTAGTGGATTCAAGTCCGGCGATATATTTTGCCAGGTCATAGTTTTTACTTTATTCTTGTTTAGAAATTCTTGTGTGATTTTGGCAGTGTGCTTTGAATCCTTCTCATGCTGGAATACTTCTTTTCTTGAAGCTTCTGCAGACTCTTTTCAACCAGTATTTTGGTACATCCACAGACATCCATGGCGCACCTATAAATGTTGTCTTCTCAGCGTATTTTGCGTTCATGCAGCCCCATATCATCACACTCCCACCTCCGTGCTTCACTGTTGGGATTATGCATTCACTATGGTAGTCTTGGTCAGGTTCTGGACCCCATCTGAGCTGAGCAAATTTATCTTGGTCTCATCTGATCAAACATTGTGCTCCCACTCTTTATCAAGCTTCTTTTCATGATCTTTGGCAAAGTTTTATCTTGCAGTTACATGAAGGCATTAAAGAAGGTTTGTGGCATTGTCATGGTTTCCTGGTTTTATAGCAGTCTTGAGTGGGCTTAAGAGAAGAGAAAATGGAGAATTGAGGAGATGGTTTAGAAAGGAGAGCGAGAAAGAGGCAGAGGCAATACAGAGAGAGAGGGAGACCATCAGTGATATGGAGAGGGATGGTGATGTTGTTTCGCTGGGGTTTGCGCCACGGTTCAGGGAGGACCTCTGTCTCTGCCAGTGCCTCTTAATCCATCACACCTCCTGCGGCCCTGGATCTGACACACTCCAGCGTCTTCCCCAACCCGCTGCCGAGTTCGCGCTCGGCTCTGTCATGCATGTGTGCCCACTGTTCCTGGCATTCGCTTATCCCTGTTTTCACTCTCTTTTTCTCACTCCGAGTGAGTGTCAGGGCTATCAGCAGTGCCTCGGGCAAAATGGACAGACACTGTTTTACAGCAGACATGTTTTCATACATGCTCCACATCTAGCCTTGTTCTTTCTCTCACGTCTGAGAGGCAGCTCTCTCTCCTTCCCTCTGCCTATTTTGCCTGCCAGTCTCACCTGCAGCAGCTCATATAGCTTCGATTTTCTTGCCATTCATTTCAGAGACACCTCTGTGCTACTTCTTCTGCCAGCAATCCTGAATCTCTCATAAAGTTGGAATTACTTCTTTTACTTCTTGATCCATGTGCATGTGCTTATTTGACAGGATGAGCACCTCTATCCAGCTGTGCATGATTTCTAGAAATGAAGGGTCAGCTCCTGCACTTGATCAATCTTGCTCATCCCTCGCATGCATCTGCACATGCTCCCTGTAAGCGTTTAATGGAATCTGACCTCATAATGAACAGGCTTCATTAACCCTCAGTCAGATTTCTCACCAGAGCTGGAAGGAGGAGGATGGTGCTGGGGATGGTGGGGGTGTTAGAAGAGCATGGGGTTGACACTGAGCCAAGGAAAAGTGAGCTAGCATGTGGGCGTTTGATTTACGTTCAGAAATGCGTCACACATACGTTCAAATCAGCAACGCTCTGTCACTTAACCTCGGCTTTCTGGCATGTTTTCAGTGTTTGTAGTGTGTCCCTCTAAACTCTGCAGTCCGTCTCTGTACCTCACTGTTTTGCTCGCTGCCTGTT
The DNA here is from genome assembly GCA_003047355.2 of Amphiprion percula. Lineage (NCBI taxonomy): Eukaryota > Metazoa > Chordata > Actinopteri > Pomacentridae > Amphiprion > Amphiprion percula. The sequence goes on from CM009721.1 coordinate 23,464,971, forward strand.
GTTGCACAAGGTGACCCTCTGAACACTCCAGGATCCCTACTGCGACCGCAGCCTTTTCTGCTGCAGCCAAATCACGCAGCTCCACCCCCTGTCCACCTGATGGCGGTGTCTCAGCATCGTGCCACCTGTTCTCCTCCTCCCAGCAGGAAGCGCTGCCCTCGGGGAGACTGTAGTGGGTGGCTCTGCGTATTTGATGTTTCCCTTTCATTTTGCAAGTTAAAGGGAATTTAGATGGAGACACGTTTGTGTGTGTAAGTGTGTGAGTGTGCTTGCATGTGAAATGGATTTTTGATTTTTTTTTTCTGTCTATAATGAATTTATTTTCTGTTGTAGAGAGTAGCTGTAATGAATTCCAGAAGGCTTTCTCTCTCTCTATTCTGTCACTCTTCACCTCCTATTTCGCAGCAGGCCTGGTCGCCTGAAGTCCCAGCCATATGGCCACACTGAAGGATTTCTGGGATAAAGTTAAAGCTGTGGTAGGCAGAAATCTGGAAAAGGCAAAAAATTATAAGTATATATAAGCCTTCCTCTGACAACCGTTCCCTGTCTGTCTTCAGGCCCTTCCACCATCAGATATGCAGGCACTTCGTACATGCACAAAGCACAAGTTTGACCAAATTTATGAAATTGAATTGGCCATGGCGGCGGCAGCGAAACTTTCACTACAGTTAGCAGACTGCTGAACTAATAGCAACTTTCAGCCTGGGTTGAGCAGTTGAATCTGTCCGTTTGGTCACATTATGTTACAAATTTTTTGCTGTCCCTCCTTGAGAATTGAACTTTGTAAATAATTAACAAGTAAAGTGGACAGCGGTGATTATATTAGGTGTCATCAGCCCTTAAGTGTGTAGAGAGGAACAAATTTCAGATTAATAAGGTGACATCATGTAACAGTAGAGAACAAAAGTTTTGTTGTGGAAAAATGCTGGATGAAAGTATTTTGGTGTTGGGATGAGGAGTAACATCATGTTTCGTGGTCCCAGATGAATGTAGGAGATGAGGACTGGACCCCCTGGAGTCTAGATGCTGGTGGTGGTGGAGGAAAGTTGGCAGATGGCTGATGGAGACTGGCTGAAACACCTGGGACATCCGGATTAGGTGGAGATGGGGAGGAGGAAGGATGCACGATCAATAGACTGGGAGTGATAGAATTACAAATGAATTTAAGGAACAGAGTCTACAAACTGATTGGCTTGGGGACTGCAGCCAGATAGATCAGTGAAAAAGGGTAGTGGCATTTAAATTGAGAGTGAAGTGACTTTGACAGCGTGGGAAAATGGAAATAACGAAGAGAATAGAGAGGAATGAAGACAGATCTTCTTTATTGAAGTTACACTTGAGCTTCATTATAGCAGATATACAGATGTTGTGTCCTCACTGACCTGGAAAAGGCTTGGCACTGCAGACCTGGTCAAGAATGTAAAAGCTAGTTAGAAGCTATGAGCCACACTACAGTAAAGATACATCACCTAAGACCAGAGATCTCCCTATAATGGATAGGAGCCATGGATCAGGAAGTATAACAGTGACCAGTTGAATCTCACCTTGCTGGTTCAGATCTATACTGTCAGACTGTGATCAACTGTCATTGGGATTTTTTAGATTTTCTATCACTGAACTTTCCACCATCTAAAGAGACATGCACACACATCTGCATTCATAGTACAGCCAACAGGAACAAGGCTCTTTATCATAAAACACCTGTAATTGGCCAAAGGTTTCCATGTCATGCTAGATTTTTTCAAGTCTAAAAGCAGGGAAAAGAAGAAGTTTAGACATCCAGTTTCTTCTTGAAATATAATATGCTGAATGGTTCGAAAGGAATCTTTGCACAGTGACACCAAAAAAATGACCGTCTCCACCAGCTTTAACTGCTTTCTACAAATCAGCAGAATTTTTTTTTCCAGAAAACAAACAGCACCAACATTTGGCTTGGAGACTGGACTCTTTTGATATAATACTTTTTTTTTATGGATATCAAAGATACAGAGATTGTTTTCTTGTTTTGGCATTTGCCTTTACTTGATAGTGTTAGTGGACCAGATATGAGGAAAGAGTTGTGTATGGCAGGCAACAAAAGTCCCTGACTGGATCTGAATCAGTCAGTTAGCTGTTGTATTGGCTGCTGGCCTACCAAGAACTTGTGTTATATTACAGAGAGCTGGTTCTGTGTGGCTACAGTCATAATAGTAGTTTAAAAATATCATATATGATGAAACAAATTTCACAAATTAGTGCATAAGTAGCAATGCTTTGCCCTTCCATCCAGCAGTGGTTCCATAATTGGTAAACTAATAGCAAATTGTTTGTTGAAGATTTTCTTATTGAAGTTCATTGGTTGGTCCAAGAGAATACAGTCTGGAAGCTGTCAACTTAACAGAAGGTGTCTGATCTTAACAAAGTGCTGCTATACATTAGCAGTTACTGCACTGGGGCCTCTGAGATAATTGATAGGCAAAGTGTACCTACAGACAGTGAAAAGACTGAAAGTGATGGCGTGATTTTAATTATATTAGCTTACTACTCGACATGCATGTTAATCTGCTGAGCGTCTAACATTTTATCATTAGCGCATTTGTATTCAGCTTAAAGCTTGAAGTGCAGCGGAGACTTAATGGAAATGACAGTTGATCATAGTCTGACAGTATAGATCTGAACCAGCAAGGTGAGACTGAAGTATTGTAACGTACTTGCTACTGAAAGGAGGAGAAACCTTTTCGATTTACTGTGGGTAACAAGTCAAGTTAGCTCTCCCACCTCTTAGCAACAAGGTCCGGGTTTGGACTCCGGCCAGGACCTTTTAATGTACCGTTTGCATGTTCTCCAGTTTCTGTGGACTTAATTCTCCAAAGTGCCCTCGTCCAAAGCACTGACTAGAAGCTGGACTTGATCCCCAGGACCGGCACAGTGGCTGCCCACTGCTGCTAATACTTAAAATGGTCTAAATACAGAGACTAAATGTCCCTACAGGGCTCAATAAAGTATATTTTTTAACTTGAAGTCCAAGGAAAGTCAGTTTTATCCATAATGCCCCAAAATCTAACATTTGTTTCTTCTATTCCAACACCTTCAGTTCTGTGTGTATAAACTGGGCTTTTCTTCTGTGCCACCATCAAGCCAAGCATTAAGATAAGCTAAAAAAAGATAAGATGTGCTTTTATTAATCCCAGAGCAGGGGGACTTGTAGAAGAAATATACAAGAAATATACAGAAGTAGTATTGAGATTGTACAGATTCTTCCACATGTGTAAAATCAGATATTGCACAGATTGTTGTGGATGTGGTAAATAACAATACTGCACATATCCATTTATTGAAAACAATGATATTACCCAGAAGTAGGAGTACAGATATAAGAAATACTGACAATGCACAGATTTTATCTGTACTGCACAGATTCTTTCATGGGTAGAAATACTAGTATTGCACAGTTTCTTGTATACATAGAGAAACTGAATGTACAAATGATTATAATGCACCAGTTTGAATGTTTTCATGCTGCGTCAAAGTGAAATATATCAGTAAAAGTAGCAAAACCATGTCTTCATTTAATTTTTTTATTGCATTTTTTTTGTTTCTTGTGTTTTCACAAGTGTCTCTGCAGTTGATGCATCCTGTTCAGTGGCAACAATATTGAGTGTTAACATAAATGCTGACAAACGTTTGACAAGGACCAGTAAGTGTGTTTGTTTTTTGCATAAGAGAAGCAAAAACAACAAGTTCACCAGCTGAACATATTGAAAGTCATCTAGCTAAATATGCATTGTCCTCACTGACAGGCGTGCAGGTTGGGAAGGCTGTGCAAGTGACATCAGCCGCTGTTCAGATTGTCACAAGGACAGATGGAAAAACAAATGAACAGAAATGCGTCCTCAAGTGTAAATATGCATTGTGAGCTGTTCACATTATCAAATTTGCAGATGGAGGAAGCATATGTGCAGAAATGTATGCTATCGCCATGTAAAATTTACAGATGGCGTAAATATCACAGCATTATTACACCACGAGCAGAGTATCACGTATTGACTTAGTGTTGAACGTGTGTTTGTGATGTATACAGTGGGGCTGCAACGGTCTACTTGGTATCCGGACAGCTGGCGGCCTCCGGCTCTCAGACTGACGCCACAGGCAGATGCAGCATCACCTCGCTTAGCTCTTGTTTATGCAGAGGAAGTTGGATCTATCTGTCTTTTGGTTTGTCAGACTCTTCCACGGCGTGTTGAGGTGTGTGACAGAGAGATGGAGGGAGATGGTGGCTGGACTGGCAGAGTGAGAGCAGACTGTCTGTCTGTAATGAATATAAATGGGCTCCAGGTCTCACTCTCCTCAGCTGGCTTAGCTCTCTGAAGGCAGGTGTGGGACGGGGAGGTGGGATGGAGTCGGTCGGTCCATCCTGTCTATCTTTCTACTCATACTCACTGCGCTGTACATGCCGACATTTGTGTTCTTTCTTGCTTCTCTGCTGGCTGTCCTGTCGTTTTTAGCCTTTTCTGTCACATTTGGGCTCCTTTTTCACTGCAATATAAAGTCCTGCACCTCTATGAAAACAGCACAGCCATAGCTAGAAGTAAAGAAAACTCAAAAATGCTTTCTGTGCAGTAGCTACAGTTATAATTAGGGACGTCCCATTAAAGTTTCTTGCCCTCAATCCAGTCTGAGTCATCTAATATTTAGTAGCTGCCAAAACCAGATTCCATTTTCCTAGATAATACACACTTAAAGTATTGGAGATTAGCTGTAATACCTGGTTGCAAACTGCTTACTAGGTAGTACTGTAGTGACCAGAGGTGGCAGGAAGTTCCGTGTTGCCATTACAGAGCATTGTGGGGGTTTAGTCTTTGAAAGGGCACCATGACAAAGTCTTCTGTGAGGCTTAATGACCTCCAGCCATAGCATATGTTTTAAATCAACTGCTTTTGCAGCCACTGTCGCGTCTAACATTGCCAGCAGCATCAGTGCATGACTATTAAGAAGTATGCTGGAGTGATAATGGGAAACAATAAATTACTGATTACAATTGCTGTGCATATTAAGTAAATTACTCCAACTTACAGTACATCAACAAACGAAGGATTAAGCTTACATTCTTGCAGATACTGAGCATTAAAAACAATCTTAATTGGCCCTAACCTTGATCTAAGCGTTAGGTTATAATGCAACAAATTGTAAAAAGATAAATGAATAAATGGATACAACGTATTTATTTTCTTCTTTTTTCCTTCTTTAAATTCTGTGCACGAAAAGCATATTTTTTTGAGTGCACATACAGAACAGATAGCTAGATTTAAAAACTGGATTAGATTAGTATCGTCGACTTTACCTATAATCTTCTTCGGTATGTGCAAATCAACCTTCATGTTGTGACGTTAAAGAATTTTCCAATATTTGTCTGCTGTAATAATATAACTAAAAACTTTTGCAATTTCAGATAGACATTTCAAATGTAGGTATAAGGGATTGATGGATTATTGATCTGGGCAGGTGTTCGATCTGATATTCAGCGTTTTTCTGATTATCAGTATTTTTCTTAGTATTGGCTCTGCAAAAAAACATTGTTTGACTTGGAGTGGGTATTTTAATTTTTTTTGTTTTGTTTTTAACATTCTATATATGAAGCATCGAATTGATTAATTGGAAAAAGTAATCAACAGACTTGTAACAACAGTAGTGATTGGTTGACGTCATATACTGAATTACAGTGGTGCCTACTTTAATTTGTTCTTTGCACCAAGTCGGACACGTTCACGGACAATTATGCAATCGAACGCAATTGGATAAGTGCCAATAAATACTATATTTATGACACTTGTGCTGCTCATTTGTTGTTCAGACTTGAAAATACACCCCATACTTTAGTGCAATTCAATACGACAGCAACCTCCAGAAATTGTAGTGTGGAATCTCAACAAGGGCTGGGCATTTAAGCTCCACATTGCAGTATTCGCTACACAGCCTTTGTGTACATGGCTGCAATATAATAAGCTGTTGTTTGGTGCTTTAGGTTGCTGTATTTCCTGGAAAAGAGATTAGGACGAATACAGAGTCTGAACTCGTTTGCCTGATGTTCTGTATTCAAGCACTCTTATCCTTTGAATAATTTCCACTACTTTTTATCCCACCTATGAAGTGCTGATGGAACCCAAGTAGCTGCAACAAATACTTCAACCCTTATCTGAAGCACAGCACCTCCATTACCTCCTTCCTTTGTCTTTTAATTGCCTTTGGAGGGGGGGAACACAGTCTTTGTAAATCTCTTGCCTGGCACACACACTGTAATGTGACAATATTTATTTTCTCTACATCGAGTGCATTATCACCTATTAGTCATTCTTCCCATTCGCGCTGTCATCAACAGATTCCCATGACAAATGAACTGTCTGAAGACTTTTCTTCTGAGGGAGTCCTATGATTAGCACACATCTCCGTCTTGGAGTTGTTATTGCTGCTTTTCCTCCTGCCACTTTGCTCTTGATGTTTTGTCATGAAAAGAATGAAAAAAAGAGCCTCTCCTTGGCTTTATTCTGTTTAAGTGTCATCTGGGTCTATTTAGAAAGCTGTGACGCTGTTAGCAGGGCTGCCAGTGTTGTCATGTTTTCTTAAATTGATTCCCTGTGATTACTTGGCGTTCGTGGTGCTCTTTATGGGACAGGATACAAGAAAAGTACTTGGTAAATTGCGCCGTGACACAATGCCCGAATGATGACACGCACGGAGAAACACACACGAGCGAAAGAAATTTGCGTATACGCCCTCACTCACTCATATGGACGATAATTAATTGCCAGGAAGTCTCAGGTAATTTAAATTGCAAATCAGCGCAGCCTTTTTCTCCCAACTTTTGTGATTAATATTTTATTGTTTTACTGAGCGAAAATGCCACCAGTGTTTTTCATCAGATACAAATAGCACAAAAGAAGAAAAAAGGGGCTGTGAATTGAGGAGGATCAGATGCAGGCATTATCTGGAAGCATTAATTAAGTCGTGTCTGGGTCTTGGAGCCATGGAGGTCTGGGTGTCGCCTCTTCTGCCTCCAATCGAATCACCCTCTCACTTTTTCCTCCTCCTGTCATTTCTTGCTGCCTCCCCTCTTGGTCCGACACTTTCTGCCAAGTTCTCTCAGGTCCCGAACCTCTCTTTCAATCAGACACTAATTAAGCAGCGGAGTGGAAGGGTTTCTTTGGCAGGAGGTTGGGGCGACGTGCAGGTTGAGCGAGAAAAGCCAGATCCTGAGACATCATCATACGGGAGGTATGATATATGTGGATGGAGCATGAGGAGATGAAACCAGAGGAAATGAGATTTAAACAGCAGAGAGACAAAGCTTTGAACTCAAACTGCTGCATGTTCCTTTTCATTTTATGTTTCTTTTTTCACCCAATAAGATTTTCAATCCCATGAGACTGCTCGTGAAGCGAAGGAACAACAACAAAAAAAATGAGACAGAAATAATGAGGAGGTTTCTCTTTACCACAAACAAAAAAGCGAGAGGTGACGGTGTAAATCTCAATCGTGGCGTTTCAGAGTGAAAACATCCTGCAAGCAGGTGCTCATAAAAAAACAGCTTTGACCTTTCTTAGTCAGCACTGGCTTTTTTGAAAGTGCTGCGCGACCTTGTGTGTGTGTTGTGAGCGCAGACTGGCAGCTTGAGATGAAAGTCTTAAGTCTTGCCCTTCACTTAGAGCCACGGCGGATGGGTGCAGCCTGGCTGGAATCAGATGGCTGGCGCAGCACTGTGCTCCTCTCAGAGCAAAACAAAGACCGAAACCACGCGCAGATAAAGGAAGGCTTCCCTCGGTGAAGCAGAGCGCACGCCGCTGCTGTGCTTTGAATGCCGAAGCCTCTTTTAAAACAAATGAATTCAGAGCCCTTCCGTCCTACTTACTGGGAAATACCGCTCAATTAGACTAACCATTCAATTAGGGCTTGCTTTGACGCGCACAAACACACAGGCGCACACACAAGGTCGCAGATTTTTATAGTAATGTGCCTCGCTAGTTTAAAGTCAGAGTTATTTTAATGACTGTGTTTCTGTGTCCCGACAGGGTGCCTGTAGCTATTTTGGAGTCTGGACGTTGTGCTGAGCCGGATCCATCTTTCTGCCGCTCTCCGTACGGCAGGTGTTCAAGAGGCGGCCAGCTTGACTGATTATTAGCCCTTCCCTTCCTCCATCCCTCCCCACGCCGCCTCCCCGCCTCACCCCACACCTGGCTGGTGCTCCTGCCCCGCTCAGGTCCTCTCTGCACCAACGCTGGCAATGTCCAGAATCCCAAGCCCACCACCCCCGGCAGAAATGTCCAGCAGCCCCGTGGCTGAAAGCTGGTGTTATACTCAGGTAAGACATGTGTGACTGTGTTGGGCTGTGTTTCCATGTTTTGATGCACATTTTAAAGCACCGCATTCGAAAAAGTTTATGGAAACGACAGAAAAAAACCATTGCTGAACTAGTTTTAACACTGTTGAGTCCACCTCTCTTTCCCTCCAAAGGACGCGAGGACAACTCAATTTTAAACTTCCAACACAAACTTTATTTTCCTTCTAGTTGGTTGGTCAGAGTATTTCAATAGGTTGTAAACCTTTAAAGAAAGAAACAACATTCATAGCATCAAACACAGAACCAAAAAGTTTACATATTAGTCTCTTAACCATTTAAATCAACCAATCATACAGTGCAGTTAACATAAACTTGTCCATATAAAGAAACATTTCAAATAACCAAAAAAGCAAATAAACATTTCACCAACCATTGGCGTCTTTGGACTGAATCTATGAGTGGACTTGGCTTTTCTTTGTTCTTTCCTCGTGTCTCTCTTCTGAAGTTTGTTTGCCAGACTGGCTGAGCTCCCCCAGTCCTTCCCAGGTGCTCTATATCAGTGATCACTGATCAGGTGTCAAGCACCAGGTGTCAGGTCCCTCCTTGCTGCTACCAGTGCATTCTGGGAAGTGTAGTTTTTTTTTTTTTTTTTTTTTTTTTTTTTAGTCCCATGTCCTGAGATTCAGCTCAACACCTCCCACTTGACCTCCTGGTTTTTCCAAACTCAGCGAGGTCACAAGTCCTTTACACCTCTCATTGTTCTTCAGTGGGAAGTAGAATGACAAGGCGTCTGACATCTCTATGAAGAATTGTGGCTGGGATCTTCGTCTGAAGCCTCTTGGTTCTTTGCACTTTTTTCCTTTGTGGGCCCTTTCTTGTCATTTGGCTTTGTGATGGGAACAGGATAGCTGGGAAAAGTCTTCACAAGCACATCTCTACAAGCCTTTGCTGTCAGCATTAACACTGACCACTCTAGCCAGCTTGTACTGTCCTCTCAAGGCGTTTTGGTCAGCCAACCAGACCACATCTCCAACAGCAACGTTTCGATTTTCGGTGTGCCATTTGTTCCTTATGAACAGATTAGGGCCAGCCAATTGGCTCCACTTCCTCCAGAATTTGTTTACTTCCGCTTGGATACTTTGAAGTCTTTTGTAGGGGTAGCCATCAAACTGGAAATCTCCAGGGTCTCCCTTTGGACTTGCACGTCCTAAAAGCAGAGAATTTGGTGTGATGTACTCTATACAGTCTTCTCTGCTTTGAGTTTCTTGCATCAATGGGTCTCTCATTTGCAAGGTTGGCTGCCATGAAGAGGAACGTTTGGAATTCTCCCCATGAAAAAACGCCATCTCCACCAAGGTTGCTTAATGCCCCGCTTCACTACTTTAACAGCTGCCTCTGCTGCACCATTCCTATGCGGGGAGTCTGCAGGGTGGATCTTCCAAGACCACTCTGTTCCATGTTTGGCAGCTGTGTCTTCAAGTTCATACTTGTTTAGTCGGTCAAGGAACTTGTGAAGCTGGTTCCAGAGCAGGCTTGGCCCCTACAAAGTTAGTGCCTGGGTCTGACCAGAGTTTCCTTGGGTGTCCTCTCAGTGAAGTGAATCTTTGATAGGCTAGCAGGAATCCTTCTGATGACATGTCACTCACCACTTCAGTGTGTATGGCTCGGGAAGCCATGCAGCAGAAGACGATTCCCCATACTCTGAGTCTAGTTCTCTTCTTGATCTCATCTTTAACTTCATAAGGGCCAAACAGGTCCATGGTGGTGAATTCAAAAGGTGCAGCTGGGCCAGTTCGTTCCAGAGGCAGGTCAGCCATGATTTGTTGACACTGTTTTGCCTTATGTTTTCTGCAGACCACACAGCTGTCAACCGTTTCCTTAGCAAGTCTTCGGCCTTTTATCACCCAGGCTTTCTTCCTCATCCGGAGAAGAGTTCCTGCCACTCCCTCGTGGTTTGCTTTGTGGGATTCTTGTGCCAGCAATGTAGACACCCATGCTTCAAAGGGTAAAAACTGGTACTGCCGTCTTATCTTCATTGAACATTTGAATTCTGGCCCCACAAACTAGCAGTCCAGAGTTTACATCCTTGTATACCGCTAATCTGCTTAGCGTTGTGTCAGGAAAAACTGCACCTTCTTGAGCTGCAAGGAAGATGTCATTGAGTGCATCTTCAAGTTCGCTGACAGTCAGCACAGCTTGCTTGGGTGATGTTTCCTCCCACTTTGACTGTTTTGGGGCCCGACACTTCCTCTTCAGCCACTGCTTGGCAGCTAGGCAAACCCAGGCGACGACTCTCACCAGTTTGGACAGGCTGCTGAATCTTCTTACTTCCACAGTATCTTTAACCCAGCCAGTGGGCTTCCTTCTTAGAAGAAGAGTTGGTTTTACCACAGGTTTTTCCTCTTGGGCTTCACTTTTTTGCCTTTGAGTGGTTTGTAGGTCCTCCTTCTGCTGACGACTCCTTGCTTGAGCTCTTGTTAACGCACTTGAGAAAGCCTTCCTCTGAAGCTTGTTTACACTTTCCCTGGCATGAGCTGCGATCTCACCAGCTGATTTTATAGGCCACTCCTCCACAGGCCACTTCAGGAACTCTGGTCCATTTTGCCATATGGAATTCTCCTTCAAATCTTCAGGAGTGCCCCCTCTTGTTATGAGATCAGCTATGTTCATCTCTCCACAGACCCACCACCAGTCTTGCACTGGTCCAGCCTCTGGATTTCACCCACTCTATTTGCAAAGAAGGTTTTGTACCCATAACTGTCTCTTTGAATGGCTCCTAAGACTGTTTGACTGTCAAGTAGATGGAACCATCTCTCGATCTTCATTCGAGCATGTTTTTCCACATACTTCCTGATCCTGGCAGCGAAGACAGCACCACAGATTTCAGCTTTTACAGCTTCTCCCTTCTGATCCAGAGGTGTCAGCTTGGCCTTTGATTCCACCAATCAAACTTCAGTGCCTTGACTTGTCTCCCATCTTACGTACATAACAGCTCCATAGGTTTTTTCACTTCCATCTGAGAATGTGATGCCCCAAGGTTTTCCTTTCCAGTCAGCTGGCGTGAGGCTTCTGTGGAATTTTACCTGTCCAAGCTGCACATATTCTTCAAAAAGCTGTATGGCTTCTTCTCTGAGACTGTTTGAAAGAGGTTGGTCCCAGGTTTCTTGGGTTAGCTTGCCACCCCTTCCCTCTTGGAATGCCTTTCTAACAAGAATTGCTCCCTTCTGTTTGGCAGGTGTAACTAAGCCAATTGGGTCATACAGTCCAGCCACTTGACTTAAGAGAGCCCTCCTAGTCAGTGGATTAGGTGTCTCAGTTCTCACCTCCTCTTTGAGAAGATTTTTTTCCAATCCTCATCTTCTTCTTTCTTTTGGAAAAGTTAACTGAGGTTAACATGTAGAGCTTGTCTTCATCAATTTGGTAGCCAATGCCCAAAGCTTTGTTGTCTTCATCCCTCATTTGATTTGGAAGAATAAAGGTTCTATCTTGTTTCTTTGTTAGAGCCTCTGTCTCTATCCCTTGCCTCCCACTCTGCCCTGACTGGACCCATGGTTTGAGGAAGAAACCACCAGCCTTCAAGATCTCTTCAACATTTGCTGTGATTTTGTCGAGTTTGTTTAAGTCATTGTGGGAGGTTAAAAGGTCATCCACATAACTGTCCCTCTTCAATGACTCTGCGTTCAACCTCCAAGTGAACAAAGTTGGGCAGGCTGGCTGTTTCCCTCATGGCCACCTGAGCAATGCAACCAGCCGGTCTGTCTCCTATATTGACTCTGGTAATTGCATATTCACTTATCTCTTCATCTGGGCTGTCCCTCCAGAGGAACCTGTGAAGATGCATCTCGCGATCCTCCAGCCATACAGAGTTGTACATCTTTTTGATGTCTCCTAGAGCTGCATGCATTCCTTCTCTGAACCTCAGCAAAACAGCTCTGATAGGGTTGAGGACGTCTGGTCCCTTCAGAAGAAGATCATTCATGCCCACGCCTTTGTACTTCTGGCTACTATTCCATACAATACGAACTGGTGTTGTCACTGAATGAGGGTTTGGTGCCACCAGGTGGCTTACATACCACACTGGTCCGTTCCACTGGTCCATGACTTCGTTGGTGAGTTGTATGGCCGCACCTCGTTCCACCATTTCATGGATCTGTGTAGCATATGCAACTTTCCAGTCTGGCTCCCTGCTCAGTTGCTTTTCCATCCTTAAGAAACAAGCTTGGACTGCACCTTTGTTATTTGGAAGAGAGGCTGGATCTACTGTCCAAGGATACTTTGCATCCCAGTGTGGAGATGGTGTGTGAGCATCTCCTTTTCTGTAGGTGAGGCCTCTTTTAATGACATCAAGCTCCATCTCCTCTGCCAGGGTCATTTCTTTTCCTCCTGGTGGACAGTTTCCACATCGGCATCCTCCACATCTTGGCTTACAAGCAGCGCCGATGCTGTCCCAGTGCCACCACTCAAGGAAGTTACGGTTACTGGAAGCTGTGAATTTGGTCTGAGCCATGTCCTCCTGCTGTAGCTGGGCTATGTCAGTCGAATGAATTCTGAGTTCTTGATATTTGACAGCTGCTGTCCTCATGGAGCGAGCAAAGTGTGTCTTGGACTCATATGCTGCCACCTCCACTTCTTCAAACAAGTCGGGATGCGCTCCACCCACTGTTTTCCCCAATGGACCCTCCCACAAGACGAGGTCTCCAATGACTTTCACTCTCTGGGGAGCGAGCCTTCCCTCTCGGTGGCTAATGAGAAGTTCAACCTCTTCTGGCCTTTCCAATTCTTCAAGTTTGACTTCTGGGAAGAATTTTTTCAATTGCTCAGGTTCAATTACTTGATGCACTCTGGCGATTTCATCCAAGCCGTAGCAGACCATTTCATGAGCTCTCTCTGTTCCTTTAGGAGTCTTGACTCTGACTTTGAGGAGATACCTTTGTGTGTTCACCTTCATGGTCATTCCACCAACTCCATGCACAACTAAGGTTATCTTCTCATTTCTTAACCTCAGTCTTTCAGCAGCCTTATGGGTGATGTACTTTGTATCTGAAGCAAGGTCAATTAAAGTCCCAATTTTCTGCCCTGCATTTGCAGTGACTTGCATCAACATCATAATGACAGGAAGTTCAGCGAGCCCATTTCTCTGCAGTAGGTCAGACTGGCCTGAAGCATCGAATGTCCCCGTGGTCTTGTTGGTGTTGGTAAAAGCTTTCCTGCATCGATCTGCCATTTCTGGGTAAGTTCAGACAAGATCTGCTTTTGTTCCTCCGTCAGTGTGCTTTCACCTTTGCTGTATTTTCCACTCCTTTCCTCTTCACCTCTTTTGACTTCTCCTTTTGGGCAGAGGAAGAAATGGTGGTCTGGGGCATCGCCTCCCCTTTTACAGTCTTTGTTTCTGCATAGGAAAGTGTCTCTGCAGTATCCATCTTCATCATGGCATCCAAGACATTTCCTGCATGCTCCCAGCTTTCTCAATACAGCTTTCTTTTCAGGTAGCTTAAGTCTTTTGAACTTTCTACAGAAGAAGATTTTGTTGTTGTGCCCACCATCACCGCAAACACCACATACCTCATCAAGTTTTTCCTTCTTTGTGGTTTTTGTTGAGGCAATCTTTCTCTCATACTTCTTGTCAAAACGATCTGTCTTCTCCGTTTTCTCCACAGTCCTGAGCTGTTCGAGTCTCTCTAGTATTTCTTCTTGACTTTTCAGGAACTTCAAGAGCATGTCAAAGTGGTTGTCTGATGTGACGTTGTTTCTAGGTTCGACCATGAACATCAGCCAGTCTCTCTTAATAAAGTCAGGCAACTTACTTTCAATGGATTTAACTACCAGTGGGTTAGGTCCCATGTCCTGAGATTCAGCTCAAAAAATATACCGTTAATACGCAGAGAAATATAACGTTAATACGCAGAGAAATATACCGTTAAAATGCAGAGAAAATATACCGTTAATACGCAGAGAAATATAACGTTAAGACGCAGAGAAATACACCGTTAAAATGAAGAGAAATATACCGTTAAAATGCAGAGAAATATACCGTTAAAACGCAGAGAAATATACTGTTAATATGCAGAGAAATATACCGTTAAAATGCAGAGAAATATACCGTTAAAACGCAGAGAAATATACTGTTAATATGCAGAGAAATATACCGTTAAAATGCAGAGAAATATACCATTAATATGCAGAGAAATATAACGTTAAAATGCAGAGAAATATACCATTAATACGCAGAGAAATATAACGTTAATACGCAGAGAAATATACCGTTAAATGCAGAGAAATATACCGTTAAAACGCAGAGAAATATAACGTTAAAACACAGAGAAATATACCGTTAATACGCAGAGAAATATACCGTTAAAACGCCGAGAAATATACCGTTAAAATGCAGAGAAATATACCGTTAAAATGCAAAGAAATATACTGTTAAAATGCAGAGAAATATAACGTTAAAATGCAGAGAAATATACCGTTAAAACGCAGAGAAATATACTGTTAAAATTGCAGAGAAATATACCGTTAATACAGAGAAATATACCGTTAAAATGCAGAGAAATATACCGTTAAAACGCAGAGAAATATAACGTTAAAACACAGAGAAATATACCGTTAATATGCAGAGGAATATACCGTTAAAATGCAGAGAAATATACCGTTAATACAGAGAAATATACCGTTAAAATGCAGAGAAATATACCGTTAAAATGCAAAGAAAAATACTGTTAAAATGCAGAGAAATATACCGTTAAAACGCAGAGAAATATACCGTTAAAATGCAGAGAAATATACCGTTAATACAGAGAAATATACCGTTAATATGCAGAGAAATATACCGTTAAAATGCAGAGAAATATACCGTTAATACAGAGAAATATACCGTTAAAATGCAGAGAAATATACCGTTAAAATGCAAAGAAAAATACTGTTAAAATGCAGAGAAATATACCGTTAAAACGCAGAGAAATATACCGTTAAAATGCAGAGAAATATACCGTTAATACAGAGAAATATACCGTTAAAATGCAGAGAAATATACCGTTAAAACGCAGAGAAATATACCGTTAAAACACCGAGAAATATACCGTTAAAATGCAGAGAAATATACCGTTAATATGCAGAGAAATATAACGTTAAAACGCAGAGAAATATACCGTTAAAATGCAAAGAAAAATACTGTTAAAATGCAGAGAAATATACCGTTAAAACGCAGAGAAATATACCGTTAAAATGCAGAGAAATATACCGTTAATACAGAGAAATATACCGTTAAAATGCAGAGAAATATACCGTTAAAACGCAGAGAAATATACCGTTAATACAGAGAAATATACCGTTAAAATGCAGAGAAATATACCGTTAAAACGCAGAGAAATATAACGTTAAAACGCAGAGAAATATAACGTTAAAACGCAGAGAAATATAACGTTAAAACACAGAGAAATATACCGTTAATATGCAGAGAAATATACCGTTAAAATGCAGAGAAATATACCGTTAAAATGCAGAGAAATATACCGTTAACACGCAGAGAAATATACCGTTAAAACGCAGAGAAATATAACGTTAAAACGCAGAGAAATATACGGTTAAAACGCAGAGAAATACACCGCTAATATGCAGAGAAATACACCGTTAAAATGCAGAGAAATATACCGTTAAAACGCAGAGAAATATACCATTAATACAGAGAAATATACGGTTAAAACGCAGAGAAATATACTGTTAATATGCAGAGAAATATACTGTTAATATGCAGAGAAATATACCGTTAATATGCAGAGAATATACCGTTAAAATGCAGAGAAATATAACGTTATTACAGAGAAATATATCGTTAATACACAGAGAAAGATACCGTTAAAATGCAGAGAAATATACCGTTTAAATGCAGAGAAATATACCGTTAAAACGCAGAGAAATATAACGTTAAAACGCAGAGAAATATACCGTTAAAACGCAGAGAAATATAACGTTAAAACGCAGAGAAATATACCGTTAAAACGCAGAGAAATATAACGTTAAAACACAGAGAAATATACCGTTAATATGCAGAGAAATATACCGTTAATATGCAGAGAAATATACCGTTAAAATGCAGAGAAATATACCGTTAAAACGCAGAGAAATATACCGTTAAAACGCAGAGAAATATACCGTTAATATGCAGAGAAATATACCGTTAAAATGCAGAGAAATATACCGCTAATATGCAGAGAAACATAACGTTAATACAGAGAAATATACGGTTAAAACGCAGAGAAAAATACCGTTAAAACACAGAGAAATATAACGCTAATATGCAGAGAAATACACCGTTAAAATGCAGAGAAATATACCGTTAAAACGCAGAGAAATATACTGTTAATATGCAGAGAAAAATACCGTTAAAACACAGAGAAATATACCGTTAATACGCAGAGAAATATAACGTTAATACGCAGAGAAATATACCGTTAAAATGCAGAGAAATATACCATTAATACGCAGAGAAATATAACGTTAATACGCAGAGAAATATACCGTTAAAACGCAGAGAAATATACCGTTAAAACGCAGAGAAATATACCGTTATTACAGAGAAATATATCGTTAAAACACAGAGAAATATACCGCTAATATGCAGAGAAATATACCGTTAATACGCAGAGAAATATAACGTTAATACGCAGAGGAATATACCGTTAAAATGCAGAGAAATACACCGTTAATACGCAGAGAAATATAACGTTAATACGCAGAGAAATACACCGTTAAAATGCAGAGAAATATACCGTTAAAACGCAGAGAAATATACTGTTAATATGCAGAGAAATATACCGTTAAAATGCAGAGAAATATACCATTAATATGCAGAGAAATATAACGTTAAAATGCAGAGAAATATACCATTAATACGCAGAGAAATATAACGTTAATACGCAGAGAAATATACCGTTAAAATGCAGAGAAATATACCGTTAAAACGCAGAGAAATATAACGTTAAAACACAGAGAAATATACCGTTAATACGCAGAGAAATATACCGTTAAAACGCCGAGAAATATACCGTTAAAATGCAGAGAAATATACCGTTAAAATGCAAAGAAATATACTGTTAAAATGCAGAGAAATATAACGTTAAAATGCAGAGAAATATACCGTTAAAACGCAGAGAATATACTGTTAAAATGCAGAGAAATATACCGTTAATACAGAGAAATATACCGTTAAAATGCAGAGAAATATACCGTTAAAACGCAGAGAAATATAACGTTAAAACACAGAGAAATATACCGTTAATATGCAGAGAAATATACCGTTAATATGCAGAGAAATATACCGTTAAAATGCAGAGAAATATACCGTTAATAGAGAGAAATATACCGTTAAAATGCAGAGAAATATATCGTTAAAATGCAAAGAAAAATACTGTTAAAATGCAGAGAAATATACCGTTAAAACGCAGAGAAATATACCGTTAAAATGCAGAGAAATATACCGTTAATACAGAGAAATATACCGTTAAAATGCTGAGAAATATACCGTTAAAACGCAGAGAAATATACCGTTAAAATGCAGAGAAATATACCGTTAATACAGAGAAATATACCGTTAAAATGCAGAGAAATATACCGTTAAAACGCAGAGAAATATAACGTTAAAACGCAGAGAAATATAACGTTAAAACACAGAGAAATATACCGTTAAAATGCAGAGAAATATAACGTTAAAACGCAGAGAAATATACCGTTAAAATGCAGAGAAATATACCGTTAAAATGCAGAGAAATATACCGTTAAAACGCAGAGAAATATACCGTTAATACAGAGAAATATACCGTTAAAATGCAGAGAAATATACCGTTAAAACGCAGAGAAATATAACGTTAAAACGCAGAGAAATATACCGTTAAAACGCAGAGAAATATAACGTTAAAACGCAGAGAAATATACCGTTAAAATGCAGAGAAATATACCGTTAAAATGCAGAGAAATATACCGTTAATACAGAGAAATATACCGTTAAAATGCAGAGAAATATACCGTTAAAACGCAGAGAAATATAACGTTAAAACGCAGAGAAATATAACGTTAAAACACAGAGAAATATACCGTTAATATGCAGAGAAATATACCGTTAAAATGCAGAGAAATATACCGTTAAAACGCAGAGAAATATACCGTTAAAATGCAGAGAAATATACCGTTAAAATGCAGAGAAATATAACGTTAAAACGCAGAGAAATATACCGTTAAAAATGCAGAGAAATATACCGTTAAAACGCAGAGAAATATAACGTTAAAACGCAGAGAAATATACCGTTAATATGCAGAGAAATATACCGTTAAAACGCAGAGAAATATACTGTTAAAATGCAGAGAAATATACCGTTAATACAGAGAAATATACCGTTAAAATGCAGAGAAATATACCGTTAAAACGCAGAGAAATATAACGTTAAAACACAGAGAAATATACCGTTAATATGCAGAGAAATATACCGTTAATATGCAGAGAAATGTACCGTTAAAATGCAGAGAAATATACCGTTAATAGAGAGAAATATACCGTTAAAATGCAGAGAAATATACCGTTAAAATGCAAAGAAAAATACTGTTAAAATGCAGAGAAATATACCGTTAAAACGCAGAGAAATATACCGTTAAAATGCAGAGAAATATACCGTTAATACAGAGAAATATACCGTTAAAATGCAGAGAAATATACCGTTAAAACGCAGAGAAATATAACGTTAAAACGCAGAGAAATATACCGTTAAAATGCAGAGAAATATACCGTTAAAACGCAGAGAAATATACCGTTAAAATGCAGAGAAATATACCGTTAATACAGAGAAATATACCGTTAAAATGCAGAGAAATATACCGTTAAAACGCAGAGAAATATAACGTTAAAACGCAGAGAAATATAACGTTAAAACACAGAGAAATATACCGTTAATATGCAGAGAAATATACCGTTAAAATGAAGAGAAATATACCGTTAAAACGCAGAGAAATATACCGTTAAAATGCAGAGAAATATACCGTTAAAATGCAGAGAAATATAACGTTAAAACGCAGAGAAATATACCGTTAAAATGCAGAGAAATATACCGTTAAAACGCAGAGAAATATAACGTTAAAACGCAGAGAAATATACCGTTAATATGCAGAGAAATATACCGTTAAAACGCAGAGAAATATACCGTTAAAACGCAGAGAAATATAACGTTAAAACGCAGAGAAATATAACGTTAAAACGCAGAGAAATAAAACGTTAAAACACAGAGAAATATACGGTTAATATGCAGCGAAATATACCGTTAAAACGCAGAGAAATATACCGTTAAAACGCAGAGAAATATACCGTTAAAACGCAGAGAAATATAACGTTAAAACGCAGAGAAATATACCGTTAATATGCAGAGAAATATACCGTTAAAATGCAGAGAAATATACCGTTAAAACGCAGAGAAATATAACGTTAAAACGCAGAGAAATATAACGTTAAAACACAGAGAAATATAACGTTAAAACACAGAGAAATATACCGTTAATATGCAGCGAAATATACCGTTAAAATGCAGAGAAATATACCGTTAAAACGCAGAGAAATATACCGTTAATATGCAGCGAAATATACCGTTAAAATGCAGAGAAATATACCGTTAAAACGCAGAGAAATATACTGTTAAAATGCAGAGAAATATACCGTGAATACAGAGAAATATACCGTTAAAATGCAGAGAAATATACCGTTAAAACGCAGAGAAATATAACGTTAAAACACAGAGAAATATACCGTTAATATGCAGAGAAATATACCGTTAATATGCAGAGAAATATACCGTTAAAATGCAGAGAAATATACCGTTAATAGAGAGAAATATACCGTTAAAATGCAGAGAAATATACCGTTAAAATGCAAAGAAAAATACTGTTAAAATGCAGAGAAATATACCGTTAAAACGCAGAGAAATATACCGTTAAAATGCAGAGAAATATACCGTTAATACAGAGAAATATACCGTTAAAATGCAGAGAAATATACCGTTAAAACGCAGAGAAATATAACGTTAAAACACAGAGAAATATACCGTTAAAATGCAGAGAAATATACCGTTAAAACGCAGAGAAATATACCGTTAAAATGCAGAGAAATATACCGTTAATACAGAGAAATATACCGTTAAAATGCAGAGAAATATACCGTTAAAACGCAGAGAAATATAACGTTAAAACACAGAGAAATATACCGTTAAAATGCAGAGAAATATAACGTTAAAACGCAGAGAAATATACCGTTAAAATGCAGAGAAATATACCGTTAAATGCAGAGAAATATACCGTTAAAATGCAGAGAAATATACCGTTAAAACGCAGAGAAATATACCGTTAATACAGAGAAATATACCGTTAAAATGCAGAGAAATATACCGTTAAAACGCAGAGAAATATAACGTTAAAACGCAGAGAAATATACCGTTAAAACGCAGAGAAATATAACGTTAAAATGCAGAGAAATATACCGTTAAAATGCAGAGAAATATACCGTTAAAATGCAGAGAAATATACCGTTAATACAGAGAAATATACCGTTAAAATGCAGAGAAATATACCGTTAAAACGCAGAGAAATATAACGTTAAAACGCAGAGAAATATAACGTTAAAACACAGAGAAATATACCGTTAATATGCAGCGAAATATACCGTTAAAATGCAGAGAAATATACCGTTAAAACGCAGAGAAATATACCGTTAATATGCAGCGAAATATACCGTTAAAATGCAGAGAAATATACCGTTAAAACGCAGAGAAATATACCGTTAAAATGCAAAGATATATACCGTTAAAATGCAGAGAAATATACCGTTAAAATGCAGAGAAATATACCGTTAAAATGCAGAGAAATATACCGTTAATACAGAGAAATATACCGTTAATATGCAGAGAAATATACCATTAAAACGCAGAGAAATATAACGTTAAAACACAGAGAAATATAACGTTAAAACACAGAGAAATATAACGTTAAAACACAGAGAAATATACCGTTAATATGCAGCGAAATATACCGTTAAAATGCAGAGAAATATACCGTTAAAACGCAGAGAAATATACCGTTAATATGCAGCGAAATATACCGTTAAAATGCAGAGAAATATACCGTTAAAACGCAGAGAAATATACCGTTAAAATGCAGAGAAATATACCGTTAAAATGCAGAGAAATATACCGTTAAAACGCAGAGAAATATACCGTTAAAATGCAGAGAAATATACCGTTAAAACGTAGAGAAATATAACGTTAAAACGCAGAGAAATATACCGTTAATATGCAGCGAAATATACCGTTAAAATGCAGAGAAATATACCGTTAAAACACAGAGAAATGTACCGTTAATATGCAGCGAAATATACCGTTAAAACGCAGAGAAATATACCGTTAAAACGCAGAGAAATATACCGTTAAAATGCAGAGAAATATACCGTTAAAATGCAGAGAAATATACCGTTAAAATGCAGAGAAATATACCGTTAATACAGAGAAATATACCGTTAATATGCAGAGAAATATACCGTTAATACGCAGAGAAATATACCGTTAAAACGCAGAGAAATATAACGTTAAAACGCAGAGAAATATACCGTTAAAACGCAGAGAAATATACCGTTAAAATGCAGAGAAATATACCGCTAATATGCAGAGAAATATACCGTTAATACAGAGAAATATACGGTTAAAACGCAGACAAAAATACCGTTAAAACACAGAGAAATATACCGTTAATACAGAGAAATATACCGTTAATATGCAGAGAAATACACCGTTAATACGCAGAGAAATACACCGTTAAAATGCAGAGAAATATACCGTTACAACGCAGAGAAATATACTGTTAATATGCAGAGAAAAATACCGTTAAAACACAGAGAAATATACCGCTAATATGCAGAGAAATATACCGTTAATACGTAGAGAAATATAACGTTAATACGCAGAGAAATATACCGTTAAAATGCAGAGAAATATACCGTTAATACGCAGAGAAATATAACGTTAATACGCAGAGAAATATACCGTTAAAACGCAGAGAAATATACCGTTAAAACGCAGAGAAATATACCGTTATTACAGAGAAATATATCGTTAAAACACAGAGAAATATACCGCTAATATGCAGAGAAATATACCGTTAATACGCAGAGAAATATAACGTTAATACGCAGAGAAATATACCGTTAAAATGCAGAGAAATATACCGTTAATACGCAGAGAAATATAACGTTAATACGCAGAGAAATACACGGTTAAAATGCAGAGAAATATACCGTTAAAACGCAGAGAAATATACTGTTAATATGCAGAGAAATATACCGTTAAAATGCAGAGAAATATACCATTAATATGCAGAGAAATATACCGTTAAAATGCAGAGAAATATACCGTTAAAATGCAAAGAAATATACTGTTAAAATGCAGAGAAATATAACGTTAAAATGCAGAGAAATATACCGTTAAAACGCAGAGAAATATACTGTTAAAATGCAGAGAAATATACCGTCAATACAGAGAAATATACCGTTAAATGCAGAGAAATATACCGTTAAAACGCAGAGAAATATAACGTTAAAACACAGAGAAATATACCGTTAAAATGCAGAGAAATATACCGTTAAAATGCAGAGAAATATAACGTTAAAACGCAGAGAAATATACCGTTAAAATGCAGAGAAATATACCGTTAAAACGCAGAGAAATATAACGTTAAAACGCAGAGAAATATACCGTTAATATGCAGAGAAATATACCGTTAATACAGAGAAATATACCGTTAAATGCAGAGAAATATACCGTTAAAACGCAGAGAAATATAACGTTAAAACGCAGAGAAATATAACGTTAAAACGCACAGAAATATACCGTTAAAATGCAGAGAAATATAACGTTAAAACGCAGAGAAATATACCGTTAAAATGCAGAGAAATATACCGTTAAAATGCAGAGAAATATACCGTTAAAACGCAGAGAAATATACCGTTAATACAGAGAAATATACCGTTAAAATGCAGAGAAATATACCGTTAAAACGCAGAGAAATATAACGTTAAAACGCAGAGAAATATACCGTTAAAACGCAGAGAAATATACCGTTAAAATGCAGAGAAATATACCGTTAAATGCAGAGAAATATACCGTTAATACAGAGAAATATACCGTTAAAATGCAGAGAAATATACCGTTAAAACGCAGAGAAATATAACGTTAAAACGCAGAGAAATATAACGTTAAAACACAGAGAAATATACCGTTAATATGCAGCGAAATATACCGTTAAAATGCAGAGAATATACCGTTAAAACGCAGAGAAATATACCGTTAATATGCAGCGAAATATACCGTTAAAATGCAGAGAAATATACCGTTAAAACGCAGAGAAATATACCGTTAAAATGCAGAGAAATATACCGTTAAAATGCAGAGAAATATACCGTTAATACAGAGAAATATACCGTTAAAATGCAGAGAAATATACCGTTAAAACGCAGAGAAATATAACGTTAAAACGCAGAGAAATATAACGTTAAAACGCAGAGAAATATAACGTTAAAACACAGAGAAATATACCGTTAATATGCAGCGAAATATACCGTTAAAATGCAGAGAAATATACCGTTAAAACGCAGAGAAATATACCGTTAATATGCAGCGAAATATACCGTTAAAATGCAGAGAAATATACCGTTAAAATGCAGAGAAATATACCGTTAAAATGCAGAGAAATATACCGTTAAAATGCAGAGAAATATACCGTTAAAACGCAGAGAAATATACCGTTAAAATGCAGAGAAATATACCGTTAAAATGCGGAGAAATATACCGTTAATGCAGAGAAATATACCGTTAAAATGCAGAGAAATATACCGTTAATACAGAGAAATATACCGTTAATATGCAGAGAAATATACCATTAAAACGCAGAGAAATATAACGTTAAAACACAGAGAAATATAACGTTAAAACACAGAGAAATATAACGTTAAAACACAGAGAAATATACCGTTAATATGCAGCGAAATATACCGTTAAAATGCAGAGAAATATACCGTTAAAACGCAGAGAAATATACCGTTAATATGCAGCGAAATATACCGTTAAAATGCAGAGAAATATACCGTTAAAACGCAGAGAAATATACCGTTAAAATGCAGAGAAATATACCGTTAAAATGCAGAGAAATATACCGTTAAAACGCAGAGAAATATACCGTTAAAACGCAGAGAAATATACCGTTAAAACGTAGAGAAATATAACGTTAAAACGCAGAGAAATATACCGTTAATATGCAGAGAAATATACCGTTAAAATGCAGAGAAATATACCGTTAAAACGCAGAGAAATATAACGTTAAAACGCAGAGAAATATAACGTTAAAACACAGAGAAATATAACGTTAAAACACAGAGAAATATACCGTTAATATGCAGCGAAATATACCGTTAAAATGCAGAGAAATATACCGTTAAAACGCAGAGAAATATACCGTTAATATGCAGCGAAATATACCGTTAAAATGCAGAGAAATATACCGTTAAAACGCAGAGAAATGTACCGTTAATATGCAGCGAAATATACCGTTAAAATGCAGAGAAATATACCGTTAAGACGCAGAGAAATATACCGTTAAAATGCAGAGAAATATACCGTTAAAATGCAGAGAAATATACCGTTAAAATGCAGAGAAATATACCGTTAAAATGCAGATAAATATACCGTTAAAATGCAGAGAAATATACCGCTAATATGCAGAGAAATATACCGTTAAAATGCAGAGAAATAACCGTTAAAATGCAGAGAAATATACCGTTAAAATGCAGAGAAATATACCGTTAATACAGAGAAATATACCGTTAATATGCAGAGAAATATACCGTTAATACGCAGAGAAATATACCGTTAAAACGCAGAGAAATATAACGTTAAAACGCAGAGAAATATACCGTTAAAACGCAGAGAAATATACCGTTAAAATGCAGAGAAATATACCGCTAATATGCAGAGAAATATACCGTTAATACAGAGAAATATACGGTTAAAACGCAGACAAAAATACCGTTAAAACACAGAGAAATATACCGTTAATACAGAGAAATATACCGTTAATATGCAGAGAAATATACCGTTAATACGCAGAGAAATACACCGTTAAAATGCAGAGAAATATACCGTTACAAACGCAGAGAAATATACTGTTAATATGCAGAGAAAAATACCGTTAAAACACAGAGAAATATACCGCTAATATGCAGAGAAATATACCGTTAATACGTAGAGAAATATAACGTTAATACGCAGAGAAATATACCGTTAAAATGCAGAGAAATATACCGTTAATACGCAGAGAAATATAACGTTAATACGCAGAGAAATATACCGTTAAAACGCAGAGAAATATACCTTTAAAACGCAGAGAAATATACCGTTATTACAGAGAAATATATCGTTAAAACACAGAGAAATATACCGCTAATATGCAGAGAAATATACCGTTAATACGCAGAGAAATATAACGTTAATACGCAGAGAAATATACCGTTAAATGCAGAGAAATATACCGTTAAAACGCAGAGAAATATACCGTTAAAATGCAGAGAAATATACCGCTAATATGCAGAGAAATATACCGTTAATAAAGAGAAATATACGGTTAAAACGCAGACAAAAATACCGTTAAAACACAGAGAAATATACCGTTAATACAGAGAAATATACCGTTAATATGCAGAGAAATATACCGTTAATACGCAGAGAAATACACCGTTAAAATGCAGAGAAATATACCGTTACAACGCAGAGAAATATACTGTTAATATGCAGAGAAAAATACCGTTAAAACACAGAGAAATATACCGCTAATATGCAGAGAAATATACCGTTAATACGTAGACAAATATAACGTTAATACGCAGAGAAATATACCGTTAAAATGCAGAGAAATATACCGTTAATACGCAGAGAAATATAACGTTAATACGCAGAGAAATATACCGTTAAAACGCAGAGAAATATACCGTTTAAAACGCAGAGAAATATACCGTTATTACAGAGAAATATATCGTTAAAACACAGAGAAATATACCGCTAATATGCAGAGAAATATACCGTTAATACGCAGAGAAATATAACGTTAATACGCAGAGAAATATACCGTTAAAATGCAGAGAAATATACCGTTAATACGCAGAG
Organism: Amphiprion percula; assembly: GCA_003047355.2. Classification (NCBI taxonomy): domain Eukaryota; kingdom Metazoa; phylum Chordata; class Actinopteri; family Pomacentridae; genus Amphiprion; species Amphiprion percula. Next base: position 23,491,512 of record CM009721.1, read on the forward strand.
AAATATAACGTTAATACGCAGAGAAATATACCGTTAAAACGTAGAGAAATATACCATTAATATGCAGAGAAATATACCGTTAAAATGCAGAGAAATACACGGTTAAAATGCAGAGAAATATACCGTTAAAACGCAGAGAAATATACTGTTAATATGCAGAGAAATATACCGTTAAAATGCAGAGAAATATACCATTAATATGCAGAGAAATATACCGTTAAAATGCAGAGAAATATACCGTTAAAATGCAAAGAAATATACTGTTAAAATGCAGAGAAATATAACGTTAAAATGCAGAGAAATATACCGTTAAAACGCAGAGAAATATACCGTTAAAATGCAGAGAAATATACCGTTAAAACGTAGAGAAATATAACGTTAAAACGCAGAGAAATATACCGTTAATATGCAGAGAAATATACCGTTAAAATGCAGAGAAATATACCGTTAAAACGCAGAGAAATATAACGTTAAAACGCAGAGAAATATAACGTTAAAAACACAGAGAAATATAACGTTAAAACACAGAGAAATATACCGTTAATATGCAGCGAAATATACCGTTAAAATGCAGAGAAATATACCGTTAAAACGCAGAGAAATATACCGTTAATATGCAGCGAAATATACCGTTAAAATGCAGAGAAATATACCGTTAAAACACAGAGAAATATACCGTTAATATGCAGCGAAATATACTGTTAAAATGCAGAGAAATATACCGTTAAAACGCAGAGAAATATACCGTTAAAATGCAGAGAAATATACCGTTAAAATGCAGAGAAATATACCGTTAAAATGCAGAGAAATATACCGTTAAAATGCAGAGAAATATACCGTTAATACAGAGAAATATACCGTTAAATGCAGAGAAATATACCGTTAATACCCAGAGAAATATACCGTTAAAACGCAGAGAAATATAACGTTAAAACGCAGAGAAATATACCGTTAAAACGCAGAGAAATATACCGTTAAAACGCAGAGAAATATACCGTTAAAATGCAGAGAATATACCGCTAATATGCAGAGAAATATACCGTTAATACAGAGAAATATACGGTTAAAACGCAGACAAAAATACCGTTAAAACACAGAGAAATATACCGTTAATACAGAGAAATAGACCGTTAATATGCAGAGAAATATACCGTTAATACGCAGAGAAATACACCGTTAAAATGCAGAGAAATATACCGTTACAACGCAGAGAAATATACTGTTAATATGCAGAGAAAAATACCGTTAAAACACAGAGAAATATACCGCTAATATGCAGAGAAATATACCGTTAATACGTAGAGAAATATAACGTTAATACGCAGAGAAATATACCGTTAAATGCAGAGAAATATACCGTTAATACGCAGAGAAATATAACGTTAATACGCAGAGAAATATACCGTTAAAACGCAGAGAAATATACCGTTAAAACGCAGAGAAATATACCGTTATTACAGAGAAATATATCGTTAAAACACAGAGAAATATACCGCTAATATGCAGAGAAATATACCGTTAATACGCAGAGAAATATAACGTTAATACGCAGAGAAATATACCGTTAAAATGCAGAGAAATATACCGTTAATACGCAGAGAAATATAACGTTAATACGCAGAGAAATACACGGTTAAAATGCAGAGAAATATACCGTTAAAACGCAGAGAAATATACTGTTAATATGCAGAGAAATATACCGTTAAAATGCAGAGAAATATACCATTAATATGCAGAGGAAATATACCGTTAAAACGCAGAGAAATATACCGTTAATACGCAGAGAAATATACCGTTAAAACGCAGAGAATATACCGTTAAATGCAGAGAAATATACCGTTAAAATGCAAAGAAATATACTGTTAAAATGCAGAGAAATATAACGTTAAAAATGCAGAGAAATATACCGTTAAAACGCAGAGAAATATACTGTTAAAATGCAGAGAAATATACCGTTAATACAGAGAAATATACCGTTAAAATGCAGAGAAATATACCGTTAAAACGCAGAGAAATATAACGTTAAAACACAGAGAAATATACCGTTAATATGCAGAGAAATATACCGTTAATATGCAGAGAAATATACCGTTAAAATGCAGAGAAATTACCGTTAATACAGAGAAATATACCGTTAAAATGCAGAGAAATAATACCGTTAAAATGCAAAGAAAAATACTGTTAAAATGCAGAGAAATATACCGTTAAAACGCAGAGAAATATACCGTTAAAATGCAGAGAAATATACCGTTAATACAGAGAAATATACCGTTAAAATGCAGAGAAATATACCGTTAAAACGCAGAGAAATATAACGTTAAAACACAGAGAAATATACCGTTTAAAATGCAGAGAAATATACCGTTAAACGCAGAGAAATATACCGTTAAAATGCAGAGAAATATACCGTTAATACAGAGAAATATACCGTTAAAATGCAGAGAAATATACCGTTAAAACGCAGAGAAATATAACGTTAAAACGCAGAGAAATATACCGTTAATATGCAGAGAATATACCGTTAAAATGCAGAGAAATATACCGTTAAAACGCAGAGAAATATAACGTTAAAACACAGAGAAATATACCGTTAATATGCAGAGAAATATACCGTTAAAATGCAGAGAAATATACCGTTAAAACGCAGAGAAATATATAGTTAAAATGCAGAGAAATATACCGTTAAAAGCAGAGAAATATAACGTTAAAACGCACAGAAATATACCGTTAAAATGCAGAGAAATATACCGTTAAAACGCAGAGAAATATAACGTTAAAACGCAGAGAAATATACGTTAAATGCAGAGAAATATACCGTTAAAATGCAGAGAAATATACGTTAAAACGCAGAGAAATATACGTTAAACGCAGAGAAATATACGTTAAAACGCAGAGAAATATACGTTAAAACACAGAGAAATATACCGTTAATATGCAGCAAATATACCGTTAAAATGCAGAGAAATATACCGTTAAAACGCAGAGAAATATACCGTTAAATGCAGAGAAATATACCGTTAAAATGCAGAGAAATATACCGTTAAATGCAGAGAAATATACCGTTAAAATGCAGAGAAATATACCGTTAAAATGCAGAGAAATATACCGTTAATACAGAGAAATATACCGTTAATATGCAGAGAAATATACCTTAATACGCAGAGAAATATACCGTTAAAACGCAGAGAGAAATATAACGTTAAAATGCAGAGAAATATACCGTTAAAACGCAGAGAAATATACCGTTAAAATGCAGAGAAATATACCGTTAAAATGCAGAGAAATATACCGTTAATACAGAGAAAAGTATACCGTTAATATGGAGAGAAATATTACCGTAAAACGCAGAGAAAATATACCGTTAAAATGCAGAGAAATATACGTTAATACAGAGAAATATACCGTTAAAACGCAGAGAAATATAACGTTAAAATGCAGAGAAATTATACCGTTAATACGCAGAGAAATATACCGTTAAAACGCAGAGAAATATAACGTTAAAAATGCAGAGAAAATATACCGTTAATATGCAGAGAAAATATACCGTTAAAATGCAGAGAAATATACCGTTAATATGCAGAGAAATATACCGTTAATATGCAGAGAATATAACGTTAAAATGCAGAGAAATATACCGGTTAAAACGCAGAGAAATATACCGTTAAAAATGAGAGAAATATACCGTTAAAATGCAGGGAAATATACCGTTAAAATGCAGAGAAATATACCGATAAAACGCAGAGAAATATACCGTTAATATGCAGAGAAATATAACGTTAAAATGCAGAGAAATATACCGTTAAAACGCAGAGAAATATACCGTTAAAATGCAGAGAAATATACCGTTAAAATGCAGAGAAATTATACCGTTAAAATGCAGAGAATATACCGTTAAAATGCAGAGAAATATACCGTTAAAATGCAGAGAAATTATACCATTAAATGCAGGAAATTATACCGTTAAAAGCAGAGAAATTATACGTTAATACAGAGAAATATACCATTAAAATGCAGAGAAATATACCGTTTAAAATGCAGAGAAATATACCGTTAATACAGAGAAATATTCCCGTTAATATGCAGAGAAATATACCGTTAAAACGCAGAGAAACTATAACGTTAAAAACACAGAGGAAATATACCGTTAAAATGCAGAGAAATATACCATTAAAATGCAGAGAAATATAACGTTAAAACGCAGAAAATATACCGTTAAAACGCAGAGAAACACAAAATTAACACACAGATAAAGTGTTTTGTCTAAATATTTATCCACGGTCCAACACTTTAACCTGAGAACTAATTACTTTAATAACCAGAGAAGGATGTTGGTGTTTCAGTGGAGCTAGTAATCCGGCACATTTTGGAACTAAAATGACGATGTGATTCTAAAAATAACTGCTGATTAACTGTGGGTCAATTAACTGCAGCTGTAATTCAGTTGTTGGGTTCTTTGTTCTGATAGTTTCCGCTTGTGTTTCCAGTTCTGCTGCTGCCTGAACACAGACAGTTAAACATCTGATCTCTGAGCAGTTTCTGGAGGATTAATTGGCATTTTCTCTCACTGTGGTCTAATTTTGATCAAAACAATATAAAGTGACAATGAAATAAAATGGTTAGAAGGACATAAACCTGTCAAACCTGCTTGATCAGATATGAAGGATCAAAGTAAATAACCAAATATTTCATATCATAAAGTTTTCTACATGTTGAGTTTGGTTTTCTTGGGATCTTCAGCTATCTAACGGTTCAGAAATATCACTGGACACTAAATAATTTCAGGTTTTTATCTTTAATAGTTCCTCAGATGTTGTTGTTCAAACAGACTCGGATTTTAATGTGAGAAAAAAACCTGATGAACATGAAGTTAAAAATTCACAATTATCTACATAAATATCCACCTGTCTGTCCATCTGTCTGTCCATCATTCCACCTGTCTGTCCATCAGTCCACCTGTCTTTCTGTCTGTCTGTCTGTCCACCTGTCTGTCTGTCCATCAGTCCACCTGTCTGTCCATCAGTCCACCTGTCTTTCTGTCCATCAGTCCACCTGTCTGTCCATCAGTCCACCTGTCTTTCTGTCTGTCTGTCTGTCCACCTGTCTGTCTGTCCACCAGTCCACCTGTCTGTCCATCAGTCCACCTGTCTGTCTTTCTGTCCATCAGTCCACCTGTCTGTCTAGCATCAGTCCACCTGTCTTTCTGTCCATCAGTCCACCTGTCTGTCTAGCATCAGTCCACCTGTCTTCTGTCCATCAGTCCACCTGTCCGTCCATCAGTCCACCTGTCTTTCTGTCATCAGTTCACCTGTCTGTCCATCATCAATCCACCTGTCTGTCTGTCCATCATCAGTCCACCTGTCTGTCCATCAGCTGTCCCTGAAACCAGACACCGATGTAGACCAGCATCTATTTAAATTCAGACGCACAATGAACGTGCTCTGCCAAGTGTCACCACAGCAACGGGGCGGGGGTCACGACTTCCTCTAGCAAAGATTGCCATGACGACAGGGAAACCAGAGGTCCTCCCCCGGCTAAAGGAGGAGGGATGGGGGGCAGAGGAGGTCACGGTCTGGAGGAGGATTACATCACACCCTGCCCTGCTCTGATTGGCCGGCTCTGTGATTGACAGCCCACAGCTCCACGGCATCCCAGGAGTGTGTGAGCCGTAAACAAGCACACACCAATGGATTGGTAAACACCGGATCTGACACCGAACACCCGGGGAGATATTCATTCTATTTTCTGATCACAATGAGGATCTAAAGTCAAATGTTACAAACAAATATATAAAAAACTGCATTACATGACCAAATAAAACCCAAACCTGATACTGAATCACATGTTGTTGTGATGTTTTAGCTTCACCTGAGCAGGTAGAGTTTAAGAGGTGATCGGAAATTACAATATTATATATTTATAACACAAAAACTGTCTAAACCAGGGGTGTCCAACATGAGGCCTGTGGGCCAAAAGCGATCCTCTAGAGGGTCCAATGCCGTCCTCAAAGTGTAAAAATTCCAGAGAAGACATTAACTGCAGATTGTAAATTAGTAAAACTATACATTTTAAAAAAATTTCTAGACCATGACAAGTTGTTTTGATCATAAAGTAAAATACTAGATTGTTCATTTGGTCGTTTTGTCTCATTTTTGACTTGTTTTTGTTTTTGTCTTTTTTGTCTGACTTTTGTCATGTCTCATTCTTCTGTAGTTTTTTGTTTTTGACATTTTGCGTTTCCTTTTTATCTCACTTGTGTTTGTCTTATTTTTGTCATTTTGTGTTTTGCTTTATTCTTTCTCTTTTTGTTTTGTTTCTCACTTGTCCATTTTTTTAGTCTCGTTTGTGTCATTGTGTAATTTGTTTCTTGTTTTTTTTCGTTTGTCCATTTTTTGTCGCTTTCTAACTTTTTTGTCTGTTTTTTGTCTAGTTTGATGTCGTTAGTCTCGTTTTTTGTCATTTTGTTCTTGTTTGTCGTTTTGCTGTCTCGTTTTTGTAATCTGTTTTTTGCAGTTTTTGTCAGATTTTTGACTCCCCTGCTCTAAACCCTGACCCTGTGTGTCAACAGATCAGTGATTTAACGGAGTCAGTAACACTTATAGGAAACGGAACTGTGACACATGTTATTATCATCAGAAGACGTATTTTATATCTGCTGATTCTACTCTTAACTGATAGTCACACATTTATGAGATATTTCAGTGACTTTAAACACAAAATGATAAAAATATCTGACTTTTTTAGCTTCCCGACTGTAAAATATCTGCAGTTTTCTTTGTCCTTTAATAAATAAATACAATATCTTTAGGTTTGGATTGTTGAACAGATAAACACAACATTAAGACATTTTTATTCAGTTTATCAGCAATGATTCAATAATAAACCCCCTCCTCTAATATTTATCAGTCCCGTGTCAGATACTACTGTCGATAAACTTGCAGCATTTATATATTGTGTACTTGTGTTATCCATTCTCCCTCAGCGTCAGTCAGTCTGCTGTTCAGTTAATGTTTGTCGAGTAGCTTCACTTTGAGCCAAAGCCAACAAACATGCCGATATACTGAGTTCACTGCAGCCTCAGAGGAATCCTCCTTAAATTTAACACCAAACCCTGGAAAAAATCTGCCAAATAAAACATCTGGTTGGACAAGAAAAAACACAAAGAATCACTGCAGTCAAGGATGAAGTCTAACACCACCAACATCTCCAGAAAACACAAAAAACTAATTGTAATGGTCACTAATGTTCAATTATTTCTCCAGTAATCTACTCCTTAATGAAATAAATATTTAACAAATTCAAATTTCTGCAATTTCTGTGTGAAAAAAGCCATAAAAAAAGAAGAAATGTCCTTTTCTTGGTTTATCATACATGAAACTAGCTACATTAATGATTATCTGTGTAATACCGTTAATAATTTAATTTATTATAAATATATTAACTGATAAGGCAGAAGACGAAGATGCCTCTTCCTGTTTAATCCTGTAGAGACCAGAGGAGACGTCACTCAGACTACAGTTCATGTTAAAGCAGAGAGCATTGTGGGAGTTTAGCTGCAACGGGCACCATGACAAAGACTAATGTGGTCGTTAATGAGTTCCGATCAGAGTTAATGTGTTTAAGACAACCTTGTTTCTGTTGTTTGTATCTTGTCTTTATTGTTTTGGGTCTTGTTTTGTCATTTTGGCTTGTTTTGTGTCGTTTTGTGTCCATTTTTAGTCTTTTCAAGTTTCATTTTTGTCATTTTGAGTCCCTTTTTTGTTGTTTTGTTTTTGTGTCATTTTGTATAGCTTTTTCTATCATTCTGTATCTTTGCTTGTCATATTGTTGCAAATTTGAACACATCTCTTCACCAATAATGACCTTAATCCATAATGTTATTGTAATAATTATAGACTATATATTGTAATAATAGTGTTAACATAATCTACAGAGCTCATATTGAGATTTCATGGGATTAAATGAGAAGATTATTACGGGAAAGTAATGGCTCAAATGTCAATAGAAAGACTGATAAACTTGTAAACAGATTCTTCTAAAATGTTTTACTAAAAAGTTTGCTATATTATCATTTTACTTCAGAGCAAAACAGAGGACATACTTCAGTAGAGCTTATATAAAAAACAAAACCTTATAATACATTTAATATTTTCCTATGCTGCAACAGAAACACATTAAAACCTGAGTATTACCCAGATATTTTACTTTGAGAAAACTCTGTAGAATATCTTTTTTCTATACATAGAGGAATCAGAGCAATATCAGTGTTTCTGTACATACAGCATAAATCTGCAAAATATAGTTTTTTTCCACATTTAGAGGACTCTGCAACATCAACAGCACATATATAGTTATACAGTTACTTATGTAGTATTACATACATTTAATGTACATTATTCCACTGGTGTCCCTTTACTTTTGCTCTATGCCCTTTTAGATGTTCTCTCGTTTGATTTTACTTTTAGCTGCCCGGTTCATTGGTGTGATGTCGTCTCTCAGATTCTTTAATTCTCTAACTTTTTGGAATTTGAATTTATAATTTTCAAACTGCCTAGTTCCCTCGTTTGATATGAGTGCTAATCCAGCTAATTATTCATTTAACTTATATCATTTTAATTGACTGCTCTGACTTGTGTCCTATATCTTGTTTGATCGTCTCTGTGTTGCATGTTTTGACTCATAGCCACTTTCTGAATGCTGTTCTTAAGGATGCTATATAAATAAAGTTATTATTATTATTGCTGCTGTAACGCTGTGAATTTCCCTACTATGCTATTATTAAAGGATGATCTAATCACATCTTTAGTCACTGTTTCAGAAATAGCAAGGTTAACAATATTGGAAAAAGTTCTGCTGCTGATGGTAAAAAAAAAAAAAAGTAGTCAGAGAGACAACTAACTGGTCTGCTGGTTTTGTGATTTTGAAAACTAGTTATCTTGTCTCTAACTTCTACTGCTTCTGTCTTCTCCCTGCGTCCAGCTGGAGCTTCAGGTTTACTTTACTCTGGCTGGACTTTTACCATCTGACCTAATCAGCACTGTAAAAAAGAAAGTTATTCTTACAGTAAAATTCTGGCAGCTGTGTTCGCCAGAATGCCAGGGCAAAATCACGGTAAAACATTTTCTGCATTTACGGTAAAGAATTGTATTGATATTGTTGATTTTACGGTTAAAAAATACCTTCATTCCAGATGTTAGGGAAAAAAAGCTTTAACTTTTAAAAATTTACTGAAAATACCACATAAAATAAAGGTTGTGTAACTTATAAATATTACAGCTTTTTCCCATTATCAGTACAACAGTTAGTTTATTTAACATTTAATATTTGTTTTGTTTTTTAGCAAAATTGGAGGTTATAGCTGTCATAAATATTAAAGCATATGTCCGTTACAATAACAAAAGTACATCAATTTGATTGGCACAAATTGTATTTTTACGTGTAATAAATGCAGAAATTGCCATGTTCCTTGTTATAAATATTACAGCATGTTTCCATTACCAGTACAATCATACCATTTACAGTTAACTGTGAAAAACTGCATTCTTTTCGAGAAATAAATGCAAAAATTACAGTATTGTTATACATATTACGACATTTTGCAATTAAATACCTGTGCAGGAGTCAGGAAATGTATTTTTTTCAAGAGAAAAAAACATTTTTTTCCTGATTAACTTATTTACGGTGATTCAGTAGTTACATAAACGGCATCAAACTGTTTGAGAGTTTACAGATTTTACCGTCATGGTCTGACAAGTTTTTCACCGTAAAATGTGCAAACAGTTTTCTGCTCCGTCACATTACTCTGTGGAAGCAGCTGTTCATGCAGAGCTTCTGGTGTGTTCTCACCCCTCCCGCCCGGTGCACCTGGTGAGCATGAATCAAGCGCTCCTTGGGGAGCGGGGTGAGGTCAGAGCAGAGGGGTGATGATGATGACGAAGGCCGGGTGAGCTCAGCGGCCCAGATTTACCGGGATGACAGATCGGACTCATTCCTCCGAACAACTGCATCGGTTAAACTCTCATCGTCTCCTCTGAACCCTGAAACCGAGTACAGCGAACTCGCTGTAGCTACAAACACACAATAAACACAACAGAAAAATAAAACTAAGCCTGCTCTGAGGGAATCCCTGGATCTGCTGGGTTTCATTGAAATTAGGTTAATTATTAATCCTGTAGGGTTTAAACCATAATATTTAAATAAGTCAGGTTAAACTCTGTAGTAAATAACTGTATTATGGGTTATTACAGGAGGGTTTTATATTTACAGCAGCAACAGGCCACCAATTTGATTGCAAAAATCATGTTTTATCTCAATCAAGTGACTGGTTGAGCTCTAAACTTTAGCAGATTTCACCAATTCAGTGTTTTTATGCAGAACTTTAGGCCCTCAAGTTCTGTATACAAACTCTGAATTAGTGAAATTTGCTTTTATTTTTGTGCAGCACAGAAGAACATTTAGGAACATTTAAAACCAGGATTATTACTTTTTCTAACCATGTTCTGCTGTGTGTTTTCTCATTAATCAGCCCGTTTATTCTGTTTTGATTGGTCTCAGCATCATTAAAAATAAAGTAACATCCTCAGTGACACTTCCGGATTTAAATAAAGACTTTCATCTGTTTACTCAGATTAAATCACAGCATAAAAAGACATTATGGGGAGTTTTAAACCAAACGTTTGGACTTGTTAGGTTCATTTATAACGCTGACTATATTTTGATTGAACAATAGTTTCGTGAAGCTGCTGCTGTTTAAAACACTCAAAACGACCACAAAGAGACGCAAAATGACCACAAAGACGCAAAATGATCGAAAAGACACGCAAAATGACCACAAAGAGACTCAAAATGACCACAAAGAGACGTAAAATGATGACAAAGAGATGCAAAATGACCGCAAAGAGACGCAAAATGACCACAGAGACGCAAAATGACCACAAAGAGACTCAAAATGACCACAAAGAGACGCAAAATGACCACAAAACAACCACAAAGAGACGCAAAATGACCACAGAGACGCAAAATGACCACAAAGAGACTCAAAATGACCACAAAGAGACGCAAAATGACCACAAAGAGACGCAAAACAACCACAAAGAGACGCAAAATGACCACAAAGAGACGCAAAATGACCACAAAGAGACTCAAAATGACCACAAAGAGACACAAAATGACCACAAAACAACCACAAAGAGACGCAAAATGACCACAAAGAGACGCAAAATGATCGAAAAGACATGCAAAATGACCACAGAGACTCAAAATGACCACAAAGAGACTCAAAATGACCACAAAGAGACGCAACATGACCACAAAGAGATGCAAAATGATCACAAAGAGATGCAAAATGATCAAAAAGAGACGCAAAATGACCACAAAGAGACTCAAAATGACCACAAAGAGACACAAAATGACCAGAAAACAACCACAAAGAGACGCAAAATGACCACAAAGAGACGCAAAATGATCGAAAAGACATGCAAAATGACCACAGAGACTCAAAATGACCACAAAGAGACTCAAAATGACCACAAAGAGACGCAACATGATACAAAAACAGACGCAAAATGATCACAGAGACGCAAAATGACCAGAGACAAAAAACACATAAAAAGACTCAAAACAACTGCAAAGAGACGCAAAATGACCACAAAGAGACGCAAAATGATCAGAGATGCAAAATGACCACAAAGAGACGCAAAATGACCACAAACAACCACAAAGAGACGCAAAATGACCACAAAGAGACGCAAAATGACCACAAAGAGACGCAAAATGACCACAAAGAGACTCAAAATGACCACAAAGAGACACAAAATGACCAGAAAACAACCACAAAGAGACGCAAAATGACCACAAAGAGACGCAAAATGATCGAAAAGACATGCAAAATGACCACAGAGACTCAAAATGACCACAAAGAGACTCAAAATGACCACAAAGAGACGCAACATGACCACAAAGAGATGCAAAATGATCACAAAGAGATGCAAAATGATCAAAAAGAGACGCAAAATGACTGCAGAGCTACACAAAAAAAAACATAAGACTCAAAATGACCGCAAAGACACGCAAAATGACCAAAAACAGACGCAAAATGATCAGAGACGCAAAATGACCAGAGACAAAAAACACACAAAAAGACTCAAAACAACTGCAAAGAGATGCAAAATGACCACAAAGAGACGCAAAATGATCACAAAGTGATGCAAAATGATCAAAGAGATGCAAAATGACCACAAAGAGATGCAAAATGACCACAAAGAGACGCAAAATGACCACAAAACAACCACAAAGAGACGCAAAATGACCACAAAGAGACGCAAAATGACCACAAAGAGACTCAAAATGACCACAAAGAGACACAAAATGACCACAAAACAACCACAAAGAGACGCAAAATGACCACAAAGAGACGCAAAATGATCGAAAAGACATGCAAAATGACCACAGAGACTCAACATGACCACAAAGAGATGCAAATGATCACAAAGAGATGCAAAATGATCAAAAAGAGACAAAATGACTGCAGAGCTACACAAAAAAAACATAAGACTCAAAATGACCGCAAAGACACGCAAAATGATCACAGAGACGCAAAATGACCAAATAGAGAGACAAAAACACACAAAAGACTCAAAACAACTGCAAAGAGATGCAAAATGACCACAAAGAGACGCAAAATGATCACAAAGTGATGCAAAATGATCAAAGAGATGCAAAATGACCACAAAGAGACGCAAAATGATCAGAGATGCAAAATGATCAAAGAGACGCAAAATGACTGCAGAGCTACAAAAAAAACATAAAAAGACTCAAAATGACCGCAAAGACACGCAAAATGACCAAAAACAGACGCAAAATAAACACAGAGATGCAAAATGACCAAAAGAGAGACAAAAAAACACACAAAAAGACTGCAAAGAGATGCAAAATGTACACAAGACGTGTAAAAGAACCAAAGAGATGCAAAACACTCAGAGAAATTGTTGTTTACTAAGTAAATGCAGTGTAAAGGAACAAAAAAAAGCTGCAATGTTGTTTAACCTCATCTTCATTTAGTGACAGTTGAACCACAACCAGAGAGAGAGAGTGAGTGCGTGAGTGTGTGTGTGTGGTGTGAGTGTGTGTTGTGTGTGTGAGTGTGTGTGGTGTGTGTGTGTGTGTGTGTGAGTGTGTGTGAGTGTGTGTGGTTGTGGTGTGTGTGGTGAGTGTGTGTGTGTTGTGTGGTGTGTGTGGTGTGTGGTGTGGTGTGTGTGTGAGTGTGTGGTGTGTGTGTGTGTTGTGAGTGTGTGTGTGTGTGTGTGTTGGTGTGTGGTGTGTGTGTGTGAGTGTGTGTGTGTGAGTGTGAGTGTGTGTGTGTGTGTGTGTGTGTGTGTGTGGTGTGTGTGTGTGTGTGTGTGTGTGTGTGTGTGGTGTGTGGTGTGTGAGTGTGTGTGAGTGAGTGTGTGAGTGTGTTGTGTGTGTGTGTTGTGTGTGTGAGTGTGTGTGGTGTGTGTGGGTGGTGTGTGAGTGTGTGAGTGGTGTGTGAGTGTGTGTGTGAGTGTGTGTGTGTGGTGTGTGGTGTGTGTGTGTGTGTGAGTGTGTGTGTGAGGTGTGTGTGAGTGTGTGAGTGTGTGTGTGAGTGTGTGTGTGTGGTGTGTGTGTGTGTGTGTGTGTGAGTGTGTGTGTGAGTGTGTGTGAGTGTGTGTGTGTGGTGTGTGTGAGTGTGTGAGTGAGTGTGTGAGTGAGTGTGTGTGTGAGTGTGTGTGTGTGTGTGTGTGTGTGTGAGTGTGTGTGAGTGTGTGTGTGAGTGTGTGAGTGTGTGTGTGTGTGTTATTTCGGGCCCATCTACTTTTAGTGTCCAGCTGGGACGAGGCTGTCACAGCAGGGCCCAGTAGGCCATCCTGCCTAATTACAGCCCTCCGTCCTGCTGCCTCTGTACCGAGACATGCCGTCGCCGTGGCAGCGGCCCGACTACCGGTACCGTCGGCAGGTAACCAGGACGACCTCCGGCCCAATTCATGTCACTCCTGGATTTAGCATCACCTCCAACAGAGCTCCAGGAACTCGTGGAAACAACAGTAGAAAAGAAACGGCAGCTCCAAGAGAAAATTAATTCTGTTTGTTTACCAATTAGAAGCCATGTCAACAACAAACAAGCCAACAACAGCAGCTAAGGAAAGTTGGTTGGATTTAACATCTTACTAGCAGAAATTTACTGGTCATCCATTATGCTAATACTAAGAGGTTAGCTGTGACTCTTAGCCACCAGCTAATGCTAACTGTAGCACCACATCCTTCTAAAGTCAGATTAAATCTCTGGTCTAATGGTTGGTGTCCACAGGAGCCAGTTTACTCGCATCCAAACGCATTGCATCTGAAAATCACCCACTTGGTGCGTGGCTCGGTCACAAACTTTCTCTTTATTACACAACAGTTCAGCAAAAAAGTATTTCTGAAAGCATCTGAGGTGAGAAATAACCTGTTCAGTTGCTGATGATCACAAAGGGACATGAAATAACCACAACAGGATACAACATGACCACAAAGAGACTCAAAACTACCACAAAGAGACACAATAGAAGCACAAAGAGACACAAAACTACCACAAAGAGACACAATATGAGCACAAAGAGACACAAAACTACCACAGAGACACAGAATGACCACATAGAGACACAAAATGACCACAAAGAGACACAAAATGACAACAATATAAAACTAAACATATCCATCCATCCATTATCTATACACCGCTTAATCCTCACTAGGGTCGCGGGGGGTGCTGGAGCCTATCCCAGCTGACTCAGGTGAAGGCAGGGGACACCCTAGACAGGTCGCCAGTCTGTCGCAGGGCTACATATATAGACAAACAATCACTCTCACATTCACACCTACGGGCAATTTAGAGTAATCAATTAACCTCAGCATATTTTTGGACTGTGGGAGGAAGCCGGAGTACCCGGAGAGAACCCACGCATGCACAGGGAGAACATGCAAACTCCATGCAGAAAGATCCCGGGAAAGCCGGGACGCGAACCAGGGACCTTCTTGCTGCAAGGCGAAAGTGCTAACCACTACGCCACTGTACAGCCCGCAAAACTAAACATATCGAAAACTTAATATCCATAAATATCCATAGTTCAAACTAACATCTACTGATTGATAGTTGGACCTAGAAGTCTTCTTTCATTTCTAATCTCCACTAAAGGATCTTTTTAGGACTTTTCCTGATCCAAATCTTTAGATCTCCATTTAAAACCTGACTGGACTGAAATAGAAATGCTGATTGGAGGTCAGAGGTCACAGCTGGTCAGCTTCTCCTCTCTGATTGGTTCTCGCTTCAATGGCAGCAGATTCAGAGTTGGCATCAATATTTCACAGCTCAGATCCTTTTAACTAGCCTGAACCAGAAAATTCCTCCGCTGCAGCTTCCTGAGCACCGATCACAACCTCTAAACCTCTAGAAACCTCCGAGTTCAGAAACAGGAGCTTTAAACATCCACACAAACCTCCTGTCTTTACATCGGACCGCACATAAATCGAGGTTAGTTTCATTTTTCTACGTCAACAGACCCAGAAACAGAGCAGAGACCACAGTGGAAGTCTTCAGGGTTGTTTCCACCTCGTCTCAAGCAGCAGGAAGATTATTCAAATGAGACCAACAACAGATTAAAAAGCTGCTGGAGATGGGATTTCTGAACAACCACAGTCATGTCGGTGTTCCTCTGATCTGACTGGGAGGTTTGAGTGGAAAATAAACAGGAGAAAAGCCCAAAACCTGAATCCTGACATTCACAGAGGGAAATAAAAGACGCCTGTAAAAAATATTTTTTAAAAAATGAAAATTGTAAAATGTTTTTTTAGGCCCAATTGGATAGGACATCACACAAAAAGAGAAATTGTAAGACACTTTTTTCCCTTGGTTCTCAGGAGGTTAAAGAAAGAAAAAATCTGAGGTTTTGTTTTTTTACAATCCGTCTGACATTAGTCTACATTATTTTAAACAGTCTGACAAAGTTAACATAAAAACAGCTGAATGCCAACATCTGTCTGAACTGATGGACGATCAATACATCAGAATCACTGCAGATCAATCCTTTAATGAGTTTCCTCTTCCACTGAACGGATGGCTGCAGTCATGATTCTAATAAGTCAGTCTTTTACTAGGAGTGACCGGATGTCTGGTTTAAAAGTCACAGAGCTCAGTTATAAGACTAGAAAGACAAAGAAAGGGACTAGATACTAAGATCAACAATACGACAAAAAAGAGACATAAAGTGAACAGAAAGATGCATAAAACGATCACAAAGAGATGCAAAATGACCAAAGAAACACAAAATGTACACAATAGATGGGTCAAACAACAAAAACAGATGCAAAATGACCATAAAAAGAGACAAAATAACCACAAGGAGAAACAAAATGGATACAAAGACGTGTAAAACAACCAAAAAGAGATGCAAAAAGACCACGAAGAGATGCAAAGTGTACACAGAAACACAAACCGACCACAAAGAGACACAAACCAACCACAAAGAGACACAAAACAACCACAAAGAGACACAAAATGTACACAAAGAGACATAAAACAACCACAAGGAGACACAAAACAACCAGAGACACAAAATTACCACAAAGACCGAAAACGACCACAAAGAGATGCAAAATGTACACAAAGAGACATAAAACAACCACACAGAGACACCAAAATGACCACAAAGAGGCTCAAAATAACCATAAAGAGATACAAATGTACACAAAAATGTGTAAAACAACCAAAAGATGTGGAAAATCACCACAAAGAGACTCAAATGACCATAAAAGACACAAAACGACCAAAAAGCGACACAAAAATGACCACAAAGAGCCACAAAGCAACTAAAAATGGCCAAAAAACAACCATAAATGTAATTATTTTATGTTTCTCTCAGTTTGGAGGTTGCATATAGAAGAGTTTCAGTCCTTATTATTAGTGTCTCATCATCTCTTCATGTTCTGGAATCAGCTGCAAATTCATGGATGGAGGAAGATGGCACAAAAAAATTCGAATTATTTTATAACTAAAGCAGCTGAAAATGAAATTCCAGATCTGACTTTGAGAAAACTGTGTCTGAACACAACCCGATGCGTTCGCTGCCTGTGAACCAGA